>WYDI02029626.1:0-16846 GCA_009867235.2 Psittacus erithacus | reverse complement strand
GAGAGGAGAGGAGAGGAGAGGAGAGGAGAGGAGAGGAGCTGCATTGAGACCTCAGAACAGCTCCCAGCGTCTGAAGGGGCTACAGGGATGCTGGAGAGGGACTCTTCATTAGGGACTGTGACATGGTTTACTGTGTGGTGTCCCTGCCTATGGCAGGGGGTTGGAAATAGATGATATTAAGGACCTTTCCAACCCCAACCATTCTATGATTCTATGAGATGTCCAGCCTGCCTGGTAAAGATGATTTTCAAATGGAGCAGAGTTGAGATGGAACTGGCTTATTAGAAGGTCAGACAAGAACAGCCTTGCCACACATTTCACATGTCACATCTCCATCTGACCTGTCATTCTCACCTTCCAGGAGATAACTCCTTTGTTTGCACAACAGGCATAGTTACAGGCTACAAACTTGTGCCAGCAATCTGCCAGAGCTTCCAAAAGTACCAAAGCTGTAGTTCCTATGGAGCAGTGGAAAGTGCTTAGGTGAATACCTTTGGTCTTCTACAGATGGGGGATAAATCATCCAGTTAAGACTGCAGCAGCAAAGATCTACTTCATCAACAGACTTCTGGGGAGGACAGGGCATAAGATGTAGCAGTTCATGTCTGTGGTGTCATTATGTGCACAGAAGCCATAAACTCAGTTCCCAAAAGCCCTTCTTGGGGATTTGTCTGAATTAAGCAAGACGTTTCCATATGTGAAGAGTTCCACTAGCTTTTTTCAAAACAACATGAATGCTTCTGCTACCTAATTCTCTACCAGTAGTGTAAGATCTTAAAAGACTGGAGATAGTGAACCCATCCATTTGTTTGGAGATGGGCCCAAACAAAACCCATGTTCCAGATGATCCTGCACTGCAGGATTTGAGTCTAGGAACTGTATTTTCCAGTTCGGTATTGCTTTTCACTCCTCACTGTTTGGATTACTAAAAGCTCTACTGCTGTCCCTTACTAACCATATTCCAAACCATCCAGTGCCAACATCAGTGTCTGCCTACAAAGGTCCCATATAAAACCCAACCAAGGCCAGACAAGCACTTCCATTTTAGGTATAGAAGTAGCCATGAAAGAGTTTGGTGTTTTCCAAGCCATGTGTTTTGGTGGGGAGAAGAATGATGACCGGGGTGGGAAGGAGGGTAGACAATTACCTGTTTTCTTCCTACAGATATTTGATATTGGGCCAACTGCACAGCACCTTATAATGCCTTATGGAAGGAGTGCTGGTCATCTAGATGACTTTATTATTACAACATTAAAAACCATTATTCATGCCCTCAAGCTGCATCCACTGAGTTCTCGCTTCCTTTTGAATGATTCATCTATTATGGTATTATTGCTAAAATGGATGGTCAACATTTGCAGATGAGAAACGCCTCCACATTATACCACCAAAATCTTCCCCATTCACTTTCCCACCTCTCCCTCTAGATCACAGGATAAAGGAAGAATTTCCTTATTGGATAAAAAAAATAAAGCAGTTTCTGAGGTGCAAAATTCATTCTCACACACACAGCCACAAAAAAGCCTTTTCTGTTTATGGATAAGAGAACACTATCCCTCGGTGCATACCTGTTGGTGTTATACTCCAAACCCCCAACTTCCTTGCTTGCCTGCAGAAGATCAAGAATTCCTGCTGAACTTCCACTCTCTTTCTTTACTTTGGAATTGCGCCCTGGCTTTGCCTCTGTGTCAATGTGAAGCAAATCTTCATCTGACGAGTCATCACTCTGCAAAAACAAGGAATAGGTTCAAAAAAGTGGAAGTTAGTCCCCGGCCTCCTGCTCCTCCAGAGACACAGGCCTGGCCTTTGTCATGTGCTTCCATTAAATAAAAGACCAAAAGACAAACAAAATCAGGTGCACAGTAAATGTCAGCTGCCTTGCAGGCCATAGGCATGGCAGGATTTCTGTCCCCTTCCAACCTCGAAGAACCAGCTCTGAGATCTGATCCTGCACATGGCATCAAACCACCATAAGGTGGCATTTCCAAGTACCGCGTTGCCTTCTCAGCCCTTGCTCCTGTTCTTGAGACATGACCCATGTAGCAAGAGAAGTGAATGTGTGGCCATATGTCTGTCAGCCCAGGTATGCATCAGGGCACAGGTCTGTGTCTTGCAAAACTATTAACAGAGCCAATTCAGACACAGGGACAGACCCACTTCTGGCATCACTACTGCAAGAGAACAGGGAGAACTGCCAGAGGAATGGGATAGCCACATAGAAACAGTGGGATCTGAGGCCTCTGAAGTAAGCTGCTTGCATCTGCTGTCTTTCTGGGGCTGGTATCTCTATGCACTGTAGTCTAGAGTATAACAGAACAACTTTTTTCCCCATTCCAGCCCTGTTTGCAGGCCTCTAAAGAACCAGCGCTTATGCATAGCCTGCACTGTTCTCTCCAGGGACTGGCCTCCCTCCTTTAGCTTCTGCACAGTGAGATACCAGCAGGTATTTTCCTGTTCTCTGTATACTGGTCTCCAGGCAACAACTACTAACTCAGACAAGGAGGTCTGCACTTGCTCTTGAGTATCTCTGAGACAAACCGGATGAAAAGGATTTCTTAGTTCTTAGGGTCAAACATTTCAGTCAGCTACAGTTCTGTGTTAAAAATGTATTTTGCTTTTGTTGTTTTATTCAGATAATATGAATTTTTATTAAATTTTATTAATTTCATTAATCACAGTTGGGCAAAACATTAAATTTTAATGTAATTTAATTTTCAATATTAAGCTTCCATGCTGATAACAGAGCAAACTTCCATGTGTGCTGTTCAACTTCCTGAAGGCAAGCTATCAACGGGCACATTGACACTGCATGTAAAAGGACATGTAAAGTATCATGCCGTGTCAACAGCATTCTAGTTGTAAACCCATAATGGGCAGAGGGAGACTCTGCTAGGTGATAGTAAACCAAACCTTTAATTGCTACATAATAGGTATTAAGGGCTTCTAGTAATGTGAAACGAGAGGTGACATGAGTTTCATTGTATGAGTACTCGCAGTTTCATCTGTCAAACATGAACATGGAAATTAACGACCAGTGTTTAAAGTGAATGGAAACAGGAGAACAGACAGAGGTTGAGAGTGCAGCCTGGGACAGCCCCTTGTATCTATCAGCAACGTAACATCAAGCCAGGTATAACAGAAAACTCCTTCTGACCTTTCCCATTCCTTCTTACGGGAATGTAAGAAGAAACTTACCTTCATCCTTCAGGAAGAAGGAAGTTCTTCCTTGCTCCTGTTGTTGGACGGCTGTCATGGTCCCCACAAGCCTGCCACCAGGCCTGACCATGTACCAGCAGTTCAAGCCACAGCACCACATGACAGTTACTCCTGGCAATGTCTGGCTGCCACCTATTCTGGGCAGGCTGTGACTGGGGAGTAAAGGAGAGGATGCCACAGCAGCCATAAGAAGGCTTTGCTCCTGCCATCACAGCCCTGCCACATGTACTGTTAGAGACATATAATGAGTGCTTCCTGTGACTGGTATAATAATAACCATACCTTGTATGATACCGACTCCACCTTTGGCTTCTTAACAGGAGTGTGCTGCAGAGTGTCTTTTTTATCTGACAAAACTGAATTAAAAACAAAAAGAGAAAGAAGGTCATGGCTCTTTTCCCTTCAAAACCCAGCACTCTCAATCCACTTATACTGGACTGACAGTTAAGACACAGGTTGTTTTGTTATAAATCATACAGATTTTAAAGACTAGTTTTGGGCAATCGATACCTAAGATTTTGTTGTGCAGATACAGACAAAATAGGAAACATTCTTACAGGGCAGTTCTCTTTTTGTAGTGTTTTTCTTCCTCCTGATTGGAAACTCATCAATTTTTAGTTCACCATCATCTGACACATATTCATATTCATCACGTACAGGTTTTGCTTTGTCTTCTTTAAAATTCTGCAGTGACCCAAACACACTGGTGTTCAGCTGGGGTTTGACTCCCTTTGAACTGAAAGAAAAGTAATTACGAATCAGTAACAACACTCTGACTGGAAAACACCTTGTGAGTGGGCTCGAGAAGACAGTGGGTATCTTTATGCAGAAATCTCAGGACACTTGGGTACGTCCCGAAGTGCCACAGCAACTTGAGTAAGTTTACGAACACATTTCTGAACCTAAAATTTGTATCTCAAAATTTAATGCCAGTAGAGTGGCCTTGGCTGGCCTCAAATAAGCACTACATTGTTTAAAGCTGTCTCAAAGAATAGCGTGATTTGCATAATGCACATGCAGCATGGAATTTTGGAATGCAGAGTTCATTTAATAGTTTCTTAAAATTGTACCATGAAGGATCTGCCCCAAAATCACTTAATATAACTTAACTAGTAAGAACCTGAAGTGCCAAAACTCAGTGCTGAATGCCGAAGACAGTATTCACAAGCAAACTACTAGCCTCAAAGATAGGTCTTTGCTGTTATGGCAAATTAAGATGGGTTCTAGGTAAAAGTTCTAGAGAAAAGAACTTTTTGTGCAAATGTATTTTCTACACTGACCACAAAGGCAGATTTTCACCTGCTTGCATAAAAAAAATTATAATCCTAAATAATTACTTTTAAATCTGCTTTTTTAGTTGATGTGTATTGGCAGATTTTTACTTACCCAAGCAGTTTCTTGTTAGAGAAAGAGAATGTAAATTTGTTGTCTTTATTTCCCGATAAAGGTGTCTTTTCTGATTTGTGTTCCTCTTCCATCTTTAGAAGTGAATCAGGTTTACTGTTCTGAAAGGAGAAAGACCCAAGCCAAAACAATAAAATCAGTTAAATGCCTTGTTGTCACTTCAGATCCCTAGCTAACCTCAGAATCCACTGATCTGTATGAGGAGAAAAATATGTTCCCCCAAATATGAGTGACAGAGGATTACAGTCTTCCATAGACTAACATGGGTTTTAGTGAGGAACTTGTCCTCAGTCAGGAAGCACTTCAGCACCAGAAACATGATGGCAAGTATACATATTGCTCTCTTGAACTGGTACAGACTGAGGTCAAACACTAAATACACATGTTGTGGATCAGAGCAGGCACCAAGCACGCTACTTGGCAGCATCATGCCTGTGTGGGTAAGGATTGAATCCAGCTCAGTGCCTACAACCTCCCAGATACAACTGTTTTTTTCCTAGGCTCCACCTGCTTCTTTCACACCTCCAGAAGAGCCTGAATTATGAATTTCATAATTTAATATCAAAGTCATTCAGTGCAGTGGAAGCCTTTGATTATTTTTTTAAGCATCACCTAGTACTTTCCTAAGCTGTACTGGCTGTGGAGTTAATTGGTACATATTGATCTGATCACATTAACTGTGACTAGTTTTACACGATAATTTTAGATATCTCTAATGTTAATGATTCATGATTCTTAGTAGTTTCCCCAGGTGAAAAACCATGTATTTTTGTTTTGTCTGGGGGGATTTGTTTGCACCTCTGTCATTAGAAGTTCACAAAGCAGCTATTTCTGTAAGAAAGCCTCATGTCACCTTGTTTTAAATAGTACCTAGGGAAAAAAATGTATTATTCTATGAATGCATTTTACTCACCCTACATTAGCCTTCCAGGAAGGCAAGCTTTAAATTCATGTGGCATAATTCAGATTTCATTAACTCTACTTTTATGCCATCATTAGTTATTGACTTCCCTGGAACTACTCCAGACTGAAGTAATACCGCTGTGTAAAAGTAAGAATCACAAGAGATCAGCACTGACAAATCTCACTATTTACAGTGCTCCCATGGGCTTATCTGAGGATGAAGATGAACAATTCAGCACATGCTTTGAGGAATCTGCACCCCCACCAGCAGTAACTACTTCCCATTTTCTTTGGGAACTGAAAATCAGTGCCTCATACTCTCTTGCTTAGTATGAGTATTTCTATGAGTATTTCTCCACACTTCACCTATCACTTGACATCTGTGGCAGAATCAGCAGCAGGATTTAACAGGAGACATTACCTTGTACTTCCATTTGGCTTCTGTTTTGCTTTTATTTTGCTCTCGAACTTCAAATTTCTCCACTTCATTCTGCTTAGTAGCAGTTTCCTTATTGGGAGCACTTACAACGTTCTTTGCAGCCTGGGGAAAAAACCAGCATGTATCTCAATGAGGATGAAGTGCCAGCACAGTACAAAAACACACCTTTTAGGTGGATTAGAACATGAAAACTCCTGATTCATTCTTTTTGAACCCAAATACAAAATTCAATCGAAAATGGCTGAATGCAGAAGACCTGCTGCATTTCTCCTTGACATACCAATGTACAGGAGTTCTGTGATCTCCCTGCCTAGTGCTCCATGGGCAGGTTTCACAAACTGCATACAAACTCCTAGGAAATTCAGAAGTGTTTTAGACAAGACTTACAGATACTTTTTAACAAACAGTTTACAACACATCACATTGTCTGTGTCTCAATGAAATCCTGGGCTCTGCTGAAGTCAGCAGCAAAATTCAGGCTGAATTAAAGGACATCAAAATGAAACTTGTCTTATATGGGCAAAAATGGAAGCAAACT
Organism: Psittacus erithacus; assembly: GCA_009867235.2. Lineage (NCBI taxonomy): Eukaryota > Metazoa > Chordata > Aves > Psittaciformes > Psittacidae > Psittacus > Psittacus erithacus. The sequence goes on along the minus strand of WYDI02029626.1, from coordinate 10,346 downwards.
ATTGTTTTATGTTCAGTCATTCTAGACTAAAATCTTATGCAAATAAGATGCTTTAGAAATGAGTTCCTTCATCTTTGATAACTGGTTATGGAACTGTGTGGGTACGAATAACACCTGAAATAAGAATATAATGGTGCAAGGGAAAAAAACAACAAAACATTAAAAATGCCTCTTCATTTTCACCTCATCTCAGTTTGGGCTGTCAACTGGCAGAAGTTTGCCAGACTCAGTTTGAATCATAGGTTTCTTGGAGGCTCCATTTCAAGTGAGTATCATAGAATCCCAGACTGGTTTGAGTTGGGAAACAACTTTAAAACTCATCCAGTTCAAACTCCTAGAATTTATCTTCATTATGGCAGGAGAAAAGGGAGAAGTTAAAATGGGACCCACCTTCCCCTTCTTTGGAGTCTCGATCTTTGTCAAAGCCTCCTTTGTGTGTGCCTCCAGCAAGTCCAGATTGGGGATGGCTGGTGGGGGACTCTCTTTTGCCTTCTTTCCTTTCTTTTTCCCTTCTCCCTTAACTTTTGGTGTTTTGGGAGGCTTTGGGGCCTTGGGGGGTTTGGATGGCTTCAGTTGCTTGGGAGTTTTCACAGTTTTGGGAGTCTTTTTTTTCGGGAGCTTTTCCAGAGGCTGGGGTGGAGGCGTTGCTTGGATGGGTGATGGTGCCTCCTCCTTCTCCACAGGACACATCTCCTCGGCATTGGTGTTGGCACTCGTGTCTGCTTTGCTGGCTTTTGAAGCATTCTGGAGTTCAGCACAAAATGGAAAGGCATTCACACCCACCTGTCTCACATTAGGTATTCACCTCACCCTGTCTTCCTGGGGGAAACAAACCCCAAAGATCCCCCCTTCCATAAAGGGATAACAGCATTCCCAGGTCAGTCTGGCCAGGGAACAAAGACCGCATCACACAATAATGCACTGCGCACTGCTAATTCCCACCCCATGTTGCTCAAGCACAAGTTTGTCTTGGAGAAACTCCAGCAGCTTTGTGAGGAATGTCACTCTCACCAGGTTTTATGCCCAGGTAGGACTGTTAGACGGACTGCCCATACAAAATGAATGGTCTTTTGTTTAAAATGCTAACCAGCTTGAGCATTTAATTCAGATGTGATAAATGTAGCAGAATCATATTTCATGCCCTCAGGAAAAAGCAGCAGTAAAATAGCTGCCTAATTAAAGTTAATGCTGTCTGACTAATTAAAAAGAAATGATTTTCTGCTTAACTTGCCATTCTGACAATCAGAAAACTTCTATACCACATCAAAGAGGATAAAAGGACAAGATATATTTCAATTTGCAGATCTTTGGATATCGTTGGAAAGGGGGGGAATGTAACACAACGTCCTCTTAAAACAATTGAACTAGCTATGGCCACCCTGCACTGTCACACAGAGGAGACCCACTTGCACGCAACCTCCTTTTTTGAGGGTTGTTTTTGGAGGAGAGGTTGTTGTTGTATCACATTTCCCATGGTAATTCTGCCTAGAAGACAGCCAAGAGCAAGGCTTCTTACTGGAACAATGTCTAGAGGAATAGTTCCAAGTTAAGACAGTGTCACAGACAAGACCATGAACAGGAAAGGGAAATCCTACATAGAGAGCATGATCATGGGGACAGGAACAGCATTCTGTGAGTTCTATTACACTTTTGAGTAGGGAATAGCTAAGTGAAAGAATAAAAAAGGTTGGAGGAGGGAGTGTGGCCAGTCCAGCTAGGAGAAGGTGGAGGAGAAAGGATGTATGGCAGGTAGGCACTGCGTAACGCTGCGGAGAAAGCAAACAGGAGCCCAGAGCATGTGGCAAGTCAGCCTGAGACATGAGTCCTGAGCCATATATCACCAGCGTGAAACCTCATATGAATACCTTTAATGAAGAGAGTGGGGAAGAAGATTCATTTATTTCAATTCATCTATTTCATAGCCTGGATTACTGAGAGATCAATACAGTTAATATAATGAAAACAGCACAAACCTCACTTAATCTTATTTCTTTGGCAAGGTCCTTGATAAGTTGTGCTGGTTTGAAGTTTTCTGGTAGCTCATCTTCATGCTCTGCTAAAGCCTAAAACACAACAAAGCCAAATTGCTGTTTCTGTGCATATTTTTTGCAAAGATATATTAAAAAGTTTTTTAAGTGACATGTCCATATTTTTCCTATGTACTGAAATCAGTATGAGTGCCTCGATAGTCCAGATAAGGAAAAAATACCTTCTGGATGTTAGTGTAGTTGTCCTGAGAGAACAACAAAGTCAATAGTCTTTTTCAGATATTACTGCATTTTCACAACTGTAACATCACTTTGTTCACCTGTTAATATCAGATTCTGTGAGAAATTCCTTTTCTGCATCTATAAGGAGAGATTGTCTCAGGCTGGTGTCTTCAGTGAGTACAACAGGCATGTAATTCCTCAGCAGGGCACTTTGGGAGCTCCCTGGCAGGACTAACATTTGCATTCACATGTCATGTTATAATATTCAAAGTTAAACTTTACCTAAATGTCAACACAGTCCGACTTCCTTGGACTCACTACTTCTCATCTGCATGGCAAGTGGAAAAATAAACAGGGTGACAGGGAGAAGAGAGCTCGCACACTGGTTAATCCTTCTGCTGGAACCAGCGAGCAATCCTGAATACAGGCTGGAGCACCGTCTTTTTGCAGTAAGGAGCAGCCAAGTCCCAGACTACATTTAAATGTGGGACAGCCACTGAATGACCTACCTGTGTGTGCAGCAGCGTGTATCAGCTGCTCATCCCTTCTTGAAATGTGCGAAAATCCTGAAGCTGCTAGTTCCCCTGGTCACGTTTTACGATTGAATGGCCTATCTCCTGCAGCTAATACCCCCAAGCTCGAGGAGCAATACATGCAAGAATAACAATTATGCAATGGCTGCAGCAGGAAATTTAGCCTGCAAATCCCTTTAAGCCTTCTCTCCAACCCAGATGTATTTCCTGGCTCAATTAATGTGTTGATTTGCAAGAACTGGGCACCTTGTGCATGCAAAAATGCAGGTGTTTGTCTAGGCCCTGCTCACATACACAACCTCTGCTTAATTGACTTGGCACACGAAGAGGCTCAGAGTCAGGGGAACATCCATTCAGTATCCCTTGAGCTGTGTGCAGAGGTGACTTTTTAAAATCATCTCTTGTGGTACCTTTTTCGTTGCTGTCTCTTCACGTGGCACTATGAAATCCCAGCTATTGCACTCCTTCCACGTTCTCCCAGTCACTTCCCTTTGGGATTTCAGAATTAGCTGTTTTGCTATGGAGATACTATTTGCCCAGTCATTTGCTCTCTGTTCAGTGACTGGCAAACAGACAATATTAAAACAGGCCTCTTCTCCTACCTGTTTTTTAGTCCATGACCTGAAAGCGCCATTGAGAATTTTTGCTCCTTGGAGTAAATGAGCAGGAGGCTGTTGCCCAGCTTTATGCAAACCTAAGCACAGGGAGAAAACAATGCCATTCAAGCACTGAGAGAGAAAGGTGTTTTATATAAAGTCTTTCATTTGAAAAAGTTTAACTGCAAAATCTAACTCTTTGAAAGTCGGTCACCACGAATGAATCCCTGCTATAACTAGATGGCAATAAGGAGTATATTTACTGTGTCATAAATCCAACCCAGCCTTCCTACACTGTATTCCTGTAAGTTATGTCTACACTGGCAATCCTTCTGGTTCCTTTTTTGGTGCCATACTCAAGCTAGCTTCCATGTTCACACATTCTAGGCTGTGAGAATAAAAAGGTACCATCAGCAGTTCTTTCATTCTGACCAAAAAAGCAAATACCAATATGTGGAAACAAAGGGTATAGTGGGCAAAGCATTTCACTTGGGCATGAGTACAAGCTTGCCTGAACATCTTTTCTCAGCAGGATGATGGGAGAAGGAAGTGCTACTCTATGCCTTGGGCTGAAAGAGCCTGTAGTTCATGAGGTTAAAACAGCGAATGAACCCAGACTTGACAGGCAACTAACATCTAAAAAACACTATTTGCCTCTGTTTATAAAGAAGATGAAACCTTCCCTTAGGCACAGGTAAGAGGGACAGTTAAGGTCCTTCCTAGAGTGAGATGGCAGTACATTAAGGGAAGAGCTGGACCAGACCAGCATGTGCTGCTGGTATGTTAAGAGTGTTTTTCAAGACTGGTTTTGGCCACTGTCTTCTATGTGGCACATCAGCAGAAATTAAGAGTAACTACTTTCAGGCCCCCAAAGCTAAGCAAGTAAGGCAGGTAAAGAAATGCAGTTTTACCTTTGAATGTCTCCAGTAGATGCTTTCCCATGTACCAACATGCAGTTTCGAAGTTTGGAAACTGGGTCAGACTGACAATTTTCAACCGTCTTTCTACTTCATATGCTCTGTAATACAAAGCCACATGAACTCAGAGCATAGTAGGGCACAAGTATGTCCCTCAGTGACAAGCACTGCACATAAATGCCTGAGGTTCACTTTGCAGTGCTTCATTTCTGTGTGCTGCTACCACATATTCTGGCTTCAGACCAAAGCAAAACATAAAAGTAACACTAGGAAGAAACTGTGTGATAAGCTGAGCAGGTGGGGGCTTATCCAGAGGGCAAATGGCATTTTCTAGGGTAAAACTGACAGTATTTAACAGTTCTTCCTTCAGGAGATGGCCACATTGAGCCAAGCACCTCACGTATCCTTCCATGAGATATGCAACGGGTGTAAAGACAGCTTGGAATAGCTCAGCACAGGAGACCATGGTCAAAGGGGACAAATGTGGATACACTTGCCAAAACTGCCCAAAAGACCTCCATCAGCGTTACTGCATGTGTAGCAGTAGCTACTGAGTAGTAACGGTAGTGTGTAGGTTAATTAACAGGAGAGACGATGGCCAATGTATTACAAAATGAACCTCTACCTGACTTTAGACACTAAAGACAGATTACCTCATCTGCATTTCAACACTTAGACTATGTAGAAAATGTCCTGCAAAGGCCAGGCAGTCTACAGGTGTTAGAGTTGCATAAATCCAACCTAGAAGAGAAAGAGTCCTGAGGGTAAAAACTGGAATGACAGTAACAAAGCCTTTATTCACAACAAGATGTTTATAACTTAGATTACTTCCTAGGTACCAATACAGCTCTTCAATCCACATCGGCACCAGAATCACATACAGAGAATCATACAAAGTTGCCCCTTGACTGTTTTGCATGACAAAGACCCAGCCCAGGTTGTTGCTACACACCACTACCTCCCAGTCCCAATCCCAGGGCTACCTTCAACTGTCAGATGGTGAGAGGGGACATTCTGCTCACACCGACATTACTTTCCTGTCACTGTGAAAAGCAGCAGCAGCAGCTACATAATGGTAGCTGCTTTCACATCACCATAAAAATCTGTGGCAGTTTCTGACACTAAATTTATTGTGTGTCAGGAACAGGGTGTCTTTTCAAACATTTATTTTCATACAAAAGTACACTCAAGTCAATGAATCTTTTCTATATTATGCATATAGTGGATCAAATATAGTGAATCAAATCAGAGAATAGTGAAAGGACTTTTTGCAAAGGCCTGTAGGGACAGGACAAGGGGCAATGGCTTTAACTTGCCAGAGGGGAGATTGAGATGAGCTCTTCAGCAGAATTCTTCCCTGTGAGGGTGCTGAGGCGCTGGCACAGGGTGCCCACAGAAGCTGTGGCTGGATGAGCTTTAAGGTCCCTTGCAACACAAACCAGTCTGGGATTCCATGTTTCTGTGATTCCATGAATCCTTATAAATTGCATGGTGTTTATTCCACCATCTGCTCTACATATGGTCATGAGAAAAATACCTGCTTTCCAGTTTTTACAGTCAAAGTAGAATTCCAGTGTGTAAAAAGAATACACTCACACATAGACATATGGCACTACTTGACGCTGCCCCCAAATCACAAGTACTAGCACTCTTACTTACTCATGCTGCCTGGAAGCCTCTCTCAGGTTATGGATTGAGTGGGCAGTGCATCATTTAAAGGCAAATAGAGAGAGAGAAAATCCCTGTCCCAGACAGATCATAGTTTCAACAGGTAACGGACTGCTGGAAACAGCAATGCTGTTCATGGTCCATGGTGATAGGAAGGTGAGGAACAGGGGCAGGAGTATAAACTCTACACTATCTTCTGATCAACTCTGTATGCTCATAAAGATCCTCCCAGGAACAAAGAAGAACAAAATCCGCCACCCCTAACCTGCACTGAAAGCCTGAGTCTACCAAGTAACTCATAAAAATCTGTGAGGCCCAGGTTTTCACTCTCAGGTGAAACCATACATGCACACTCACATTTCTGCAGGCACCTACAGTTCCTTTGTGTCATGAGGAACCAATGACCATGAAAAGGATTTTGTGGGGAATTGCGGTCAGAAAGTAATTCTACATGAATCCTCTGTTAGACGGCAAAAAGAACCAATGTCATAGTTGGATATAGTGGGAGAATTCATGAGTTACTGCAGCTCAGCTACACCAAGAGTAGAACACTACTCACTAGTTGAATTTTTGTAAAGGCTGCTAAAATATTCATAGAAAGCAGTAAAAGTTCTGGGGTTTTGTTGTTTTGGCTGTTTTTTTTTACAAGCATATGAAATTATATTTCTACTGAGAATCTGAATTCAGGCTTTGTCAGAGAAAATCATCAAATCACATCCCTCTAGCACTTTGGACATGCTATTTCAGCAGCTTTAAAATGAGCAGAAACCTCGCCTGCCACAGCCTGCTCACCTGATGGAATGAAGAGTGTCTGTCCTTGTTTAACTGTGCATTTGTAGCATTTATCTACTTGGTCTGCAAAAAACATCTCACTGTGGTTTGCTGCCGATTGCCAGCGTTCATAAAGAGAAATATTTGCAGAGGCTGGTTTGATGAGATAAAATATCTTTTCTCCCTGAATTAGAAAATACAAAATTAGCAACAAGCATTTGAACCAAACGATGCTGGGAGAGATACACAGACACACACAAGTATTAATCTAAATACATATACCTCTTTGCATATTACTGATGGATACAACAGGAATGAGGATTAAAAAGCCTCAGACCTGAAGTTTGGAGAGAATTTTAGGATGGTCTATGCATATGAAGTTTAGTTTGTTGCTAGATACACTGCAAAAACATGGCCCTCACCTTCAGGACATGGTACCAGGCAGAAGCTCCTCCTGAGTCTATATGGAAATCTGTGTAGCTGTCCTTCACACAGATCAGGCAGTACTTGGTGACTTTTGGTTTAGCCAGAAGAGCATCATCAGGCCAATAGTTTTCCACCCAGGATAACTTCTTAACTATATCTGGAGGCTCTACAAAACTGGACATCCTTTACAGAGAGAATTGAAAACAAACGTTGAGTACAAGGACCCTGATAGAACAAAAAGCAGAGTGTGACTCTAATGCTGGCACAGCAACCCTTGCGTGTCAGTGGAACTGCTCTGCCTTTAGAAAAGGTCTCAAACCTCCGTTTACAGACAGAGGTTGAAGGCTTTTTCAAATATGACAACTTTGCAACGATCCTTTGACTTTCTTCAGTAGCAGTATTTCTAATCAAGTCTATGCTGGTTGTGTTTTCCCAGCCCCTGCCACTTGCCATGCAGGCTCAGTTACCAACAGATCTGTGATCATGGTCACTTCTCCGCCCCCTTCAGAGAAGGCAGTGAAATGTGTGTACCCCTACATAAATCTTAGAAAGTCTGCAAGTTAAGCTTCATATTAATAATAATAGCATTAGTACTTAAGGATTAAATAAGTCCCAGTCTGATGCTGGAAATCACAGTGATCTTTTTTGTTAGACTGATTAAATTACATTAAAAACTCAGAAGAAGGAAAAAGTCTAATCTGGGTTGATAATGTGAATATATTTAAAATATAACATATGTAATATCTTCTTATCTAATTTATATGTATGAACATACTTATTTACATTGAGCATATATTAATATTGTATGAAATTATGTATATAATTTATAAAATAGAAACATATAATTTATGTTAATATTAAATATGTAATATATACTATAAATTACCATTAAGACAATGCAGTGGCATAATAGACAGGTATTAAAAGTGTTTAATCCCAGAATGTGCTAAATTTTACGTTTAAATAGCCAAAATCTTGGACTAATATTTGCAAGGGGGTGGAGGTTCACTGTTGGACGCTCTAAAATACCACGTCAGGAAGAGTATCTGCACTTCAAACTAAAATTAAATGCTCCCATGTGTCAGTTATGCTCACTGTCAACCACTGATAACAATAGCTCCATTTCAAATGGCAGGGAAAGATGGAGCACTGCATTCAATTAAAGTGTCAGTGCCTATGTTAAGAAATAAAATATTTGCTCATTAATGTCTAAATCAGCAGCAGCTGAGTGACAGCTCCACCAGTCCTGCAGAACAAAAGACCTCCCGTTATTCTGGGATAATGGCTAAAAAAATCTCAGCTGAAGATCTTGGTAATCCTTGAAGCCTGTAATTACTGGAGATGCTTTCTGCAGAAATGGGTGTGCGCTCCTAAAACACTAACTACAGGGCTAAAGGTAACGGCTTTCAAAATATGAGCGAGTAATTATTCATCAGCTTTCTTTTTAAGACCACTTGAAGTCTTCTCACTAAAATGGAATTCTCCCCACAACAACCATTCTTTATTTTTATATTGACTCTCATTATCTTCTGTGTAGCATTTTACATAAAGGAATCTTTTCCTTCTCTGACGTTGCCTTTCCAGAAGCACTAGCTCCCCAGAAGGACTGCAAGCACTGTAAAAATTATCTGCACAGTTGCACAACTTCAACACATCACAGATGCATCTCCCTACTTCTGGAATAAAAGCACAGCTCAGGTGATGAATACAGCTCTGTAAAGCACAAAGCAGTAACTTGGACTCTTAGGCATTTACATCAGCTAATTATAATATAAAGCATGAGGAGAATAACGGGCTTCCTGTCATTGAGGACTGGTGACATTCTCATCTCCAGCACCACTACCTCTGGCTCACTGCACCAGTAAAGCACCTTGACCTCAAGTTCAGAGCTGATCCGTACCATCACCCCCTAACTGCCCACTGAGATCTCAGCGTCACTGCGATTGTAACCTGCCATACAGGCTGCAGGTTAGCTTGTAAAAGCACTGAAACCAAAACTGTAACACATGGTATAGGATTAGTGAACTATAACAATTTCAGTGACATGTTACACTATACCTAAAGCCACACCTCACCTACTTACTCGCTCGGCTACTTTAAATGGAAGATGTTGGTAAACAACATCTGATGCACTCAATCCAGTGCTATAAAAGTAGGATGCTCACTGCTGTCCAATGCGTTTTAAAAAAGAATGCTCAGAGGAGACTGGCTGCCCAAAGAATTTGTTGGTTGCTCCGAGAAGCTGTGGCTGCCCCATCCCTGGCAGTGTTCAAGGCCAGGTTGGACACAGGGGCTTGGAGCAAGCTGCTCTAGTGGAAGGTGTCCCTACCTGTGGCAGGGCTTGGAACTGGATGAGCTTTAAGGTCTCTTCCAACCCAAACCAGTCTGGGATTCTGTGATCATCCTTCTGTGGTCATCTCTGACCTCCTTTCTTTGGTCTTACCAGTAACTCTCAAATTGCATCTAAGTCCCTAATATTATATGAGAAACAGACTGTTGTCATTCACTACCAGGGCAAGGCAGAGAATTCACTCCTGGAGCATCAAGTTATGTTCTAGTATACAGTTGCACTGAAATAACTACACCTATACTACTGGAGTTAAAATAAAACTGAAAAGTAACAGAATATTCTGTTCTGCTGTGTCTTGCCTGAACTGGCTGCAGATGGATCATGCAGTGGAGAGCCAGAGTGACAAGAAGCCACTGTCCCAAGGTTAAACAGCACTTCGTAAAGAAGAAACCACCAGAGACAGCAGAGGCTGCTCAGCCTCTCCCAGCTGAACTCAATCACATAGCCCTGACACCACATGGTGTAGCAGGCTGGGCTCATACCTCGTGTCCGAGAACTCCAGGTTGGTCACATTGAGGACCCTTTTCCTGTTTGTGCTGTAGTAGTAATCCACAAATTCCTTGAGCTTCATCTTGCAGTCCTTCTGCTTGGTGACATCTGTGACATCAACACTCCTCTCTGGTCCTACAAATGGATTCAGTGAAAAAGAGAGATTGAAGGGTAGCCTGACGTGCCCCATTTTGTGTGCCTGGGGGTGAGTCAACATCTCAAGAAACATCTCAATCTTTTGATTTCCCGATCTTCTTTGTATCTTCCCTGTACACATGGATACATACATTATATATGCATACAAGCTGACAGAGGGGAGATTGAGATGAGCTCTTAGGCAGAAGCTCTTCCCTGGGAGGGTGCTGAGGCGCTGGCACAGGGTGCCC
>WYDI02029625.1:84666-136055 GCA_009867235.2 Psittacus erithacus | reverse complement strand
AGGACATGGAACTGTTGGAACAAGTCCAGAGGAGGGCCACGAGGATGATCAGGGGACTGGAACACCTCCCATATGAAAACAGGCTGAGAAAGTTGGAGCTGTTCAGCCTGGAGAAGGGAAGGCTGCGTGGAGACCTCATAGCAGCCTTCCAGTATCTGAAGAGGGGCTACAGGGATGCTGGGGATGGACCCTTCATTAGGGACTGTAGTGATAGGACAAAGGGTAACGGGTTAAAACTTGAACAGGGGAAGTTTAGATTGGACATAAGGAAGAAGTTCTTTACTGTAAGGGTGGAGAGGCACTGGAAAGCATTGCCTAGGGAAACTGTGAATGATCCATCCCTGGCGGTGTTCAGGGCCAGGCTGGACAGAGCTTTGGGTGACATGATTTAGTGTGAGGTGTCCCTGCCCATGGCAGGGGGGTTGGAACTGGATGATTTTAAGGTCCTTTCCAACCCTAACTATTCTATGATTCTATGATTCTAATTATTAATATAAACATATTTAAAGCCTAAATAGCACAGACAGGAACACATGAAAAGGTTAATATGTAATAATCATATATGCATTAAAAAAATGTAGTATAGTTAGCGAGCTTTTGAATTGGTAAAATAACATATATGAATATAATAAAACATCTTTGTTTAACAACTTTTTCTCTTCCTACATCCCCAGTCACTTGTCAGTTAATCTTCACAAATTTGTGCCACACAACTTTTGTTTACAGTTAACTTCTAATGGATTGGTAAGCACAGAAAATTAAAATACAGGTGGTGAACTAAGTAATATGGTATCATAGGAAAACTATAAATGAAAGAAATTGGAATAAATTGAGATTACCAACTCTCAAGATCAATGAAATCTTAATGCATGGCTCAAAAATTAAAAAGCCTTTGAAATGGTCATTCACTTCTATAAATATATACATAATCTTGGCTTATAAAAAATGGACAGTTGACAGAGATTTTTATATAAAATAGCTTGCTGGGAAAATTATTTTAAAATATTGAAAGGAAACATATAAAAATGTAGGCTTAATCTGTCATTCTAACTCCACAAGGACAGTCCCTTCCTTAATATGAAAGCCTCTAACACCAGTAAGTCTACCTAGCAGCCTGTGAACAATGTGGCAGAATGTAGCCCTAAAATATCTTTAGAACAATATGTAGGGTACACCTTCTTTCTTCATAACACATACTAAAATGTACAGTAGAAACAGACTAAGGCATAATTTTGTTCCCCTCACAGAAAACCCAGAGATTAAGGAACTATCTGCCTCCCTTCAAAGCACATTAAACTTTCTTGTTGTTTTCTTGCCTTCTACAAACAATAAAGGAAATAATTTTAGGAATGTTTAAGGAAATACACAAAATGTATGTGCTTGCATGTGTGTATATATCTCCATATGCCTTGAGGGGGAGAAAATACTGTAGCAAAGGAAGAAAAAATAGAATTGGTTGGACTTAAAGATATTCAGGCAACAGATCGACTGCTCTTAAACTCTTGGATTACTCTCCAATGTCCAGTGCTATTCCTCACTTCTTCTAGAGGGAGAGTGAAAGAACTGCCTACTTTTCATGAGAGGTAGGACCTTGAAAGACAGGTAATGGTCATTTTGCTGCAAGATCATTTAACCACAAACTCTGAAAACCTGATATTTAAGTTGAGCAATAATTTCAGGGAGGTAGACTTTGGAAAATGGTTTGTGTTCCTCCATCTTACTATGGCATCTTTCTGGGGTAAAATAAACCTGATGTACACACACATAAGATTCATGCAGAAGAAATGCTGTAAGGGAAAAAAAACAGGAGAAAAAGCAACATCTCCATCATAAGCAAACACGGGCCAGGAACAAGAAATATACCCAAACCAGTTCAGATGCAGGTAAAGCACTATTGTAAGTCTATTTTTGCATGCCCGTTTAAATTCTGTAAGGCTCTATAAATGCAGTTATCATTACCATTGTTGCCTTATCATTCTCAGTGATTGCTCTCTTTCAGTCAAGTACAAAGGCAGGCTGAATATAAATGTTTTGTCATAAAACTGCTATTCAAACAATAAAAAGGGTTATAATAGTACTAAAAAAATCACCCCCAGGGCTGCAGCACAGACTGGTAGTATGCATATTCAGAGAGCACAAAGCAGTTTTAGCCACATATTTCTACCCATAGGACCCTTCCACTGAATCTGTACTTAGTATCAGCATGCTGCCAAAAGTGATCCAGATATTATCAGAACATTTTGGAATCTCATTCAATAAGAGGAACAGAGTTTAATATTCTTGCATATTTGTACTGAATTCAGCAAATATCAACAAATTTAGCTTAAGGATTTGTCTTTAATTTATTAAAAGAAAACTGGTTCAATTATGTTTTCTGCCTTTATCCAAAAATGCTTTTGTTGATCGCAGGTCTAACCACGTAGTGCCACCCAGGGGCCAACAGCAACATGGTTCAACACTGCCATTTTGCCAAATAACCTCAAAAAAGCATCATGCAATACATCCCAGACCATCTTCTGCACAGGCCTGAGTATTCTTTTTAAAATATCTTAGAGGCTTTGGTATCCTTTTTTTGTAGAAGAGAGACAAGAGAGGTAGGTTCAGATCAGGAAGAGAAGGGTGGAAGAACAAGTAACAAGCAAGGGACCACCAAAACAAAACAAATTAATTACTCCTATAGAGTGACAGGATGGTTGCCTGACAGAAAGAAAAAAAAAAAAAAGGAGAGAGAGAGAGAAAGGAAGAAAGAAAGGGGAAAAAAAAACCCAAAAAAACCAAAAAAAAAACCAAACCCACAGGTAGAATTTAAAACAAAAGGTTTATCAGCACAGAAAGCCCACTGCCCTGGGTAAATGTGCTTCCTTGCAACAATAAAGACAAATAAAGTACTAAAAAAGGATAAAGCAGGAGATTACAGACCTAGCTGTGGTTTGATAAATGGCACTCTACTCCACTCTGCTTATTGTGTACTTCATACCTCGCTCTTGAATATGGAAGAGAATTTTATTAAAGATTTAGCCACGGTGGTGGTGGTGACTGGCTCACAGTAATTTTCCTACAAAGTAGTTTAATCTATCACAGGGCAGACAGTGCACCTTCTTACCATGTATCATATCTGTCTATTGAGTAAGTGCTATCCAAATCCAATTTCTTTTCATTTTTGGAACCCGTGATGCATATTCAAGATACATTTTCTTTTTGTCTGTGGCCTAAATTAGGTGCTGTATAAAGAAAAAAAAAAATAAAGAAAAAAAAGTGAAGTAATAAAAAAGACTGGACCCTGGATGCTGCTGTTCTCCATGGGCATTTTTTTTTTAATTCTTCTTTTTTTTTTTTTTTTTTTTTTTTTTTAGCCTTATAGATTCAGTACAGAACTAATGATGCAAAACAATGCCATGTTTGGGTGCTGCTGCACTCATGACACTGCTGGTGCACAGCCATATCCTCCAAATCCTTGCCCCAGGTCTTACAGGTGAAACTTACAAAACCACTGCAATAAGGCTTTAACTTTCTTTAACATTTCAATGCTTGTTTTCTGTATTTCATTAAAATAATGATAAAAATCACTGTGCTTTATTTTACTTAATGAACCTTGGCTAGAAAAATTGCTGGTTTAGGCAATCAAAAACAGAGTCTAAGGATTTAGAAATACGTAGATTACTTCCCCACTGCCCCAAACCAAGCAGAAGATACAGCTTCTAACAATTTCTTCATTTCAACTGTTGATTGTCACAAATAAAGACCCATTTTTGAAAACTACCATTAATACAGACTATAGTACTGCTCCCAGATCTCAGCATAAAGCGCATCAAACATAAAATATATAGGTACTTCAACAAACTTTCTAGGGGCAACTAAAGATGATGGACTTGGTCCTTTGTGGTTTGTATCTTCTGATTCCAGAGTCTGATTCCACACCCTTTGTTAAACCAGCACCTAGGATCAGTGTATGCATATCAAAGTAAGAATCAGAATGTTTAGTAACAGCTTTGAATTTATGCCTGATACTCTATGGGTGATTACCAGATGTGCCAGAGGAAAATAAACTTTATATATATGACTATTATTTTACCTAGAGTAGCTTTCAAATCTTGGAAATGGAAACTTGGAAATGAGAGCGTCTTAGTCAATATCACCATACCCATTCCAGCTTTGGTCCATGGAAGGATCTTTTTCAGGTTGTATCAACAAGAATCTTTCTCTCAACCTGATCCTTTTTGACATGCAACAGGCTGAAACAGTTACTGCTAATGTGTTTGGGTTTTTTTCACTTGATATCCACAATATCACATTCTTTTCTTGAACTTTCTCATTCTTTTAATTAAAGCATCACTACCCTGGTGCCTATAGGCATAGACTCATTCAGGTCTGAGATTTTAACACCAGCAGAGACTATAAAATATGATGTTTGCATACTCAGTACTAATGATTTTCACTAGTCTCTGCAAAATGTGCATGTGACTAATAATTTCAGTTCATATGTCAACTTAGACAAGACTACTGAAAAAGCACATCAGGTTACTGTACTCTGAGTTTGCTGAGAGCTTATTACTCCTTAGAAGTTGTTCTCAAGGTCTCTAAATCAGTTCCCTGCCTCTACAAAGATAGCAGCTAGAGACTAACTGAAAGGATTGCCAAATTTTTCATTTTATCATGGAATTTCTTCCCTGATTCCATTACAGATCATGTTTTTGCCTAATGAACAGTGCACATTGTTAACATACCCTTTGAATGAAAAAACATACAGGTGAACCCTTTTATTTTCTACTATTTCAGTTTTTTCCATAGTGTTAATATTACAGAATCTCATTATTTCTTTATTCAGATGTAAATCACTCTGTGCCCTGTTTCTTCCAAGCTGACAGTTCAGTCATCTTTAACTGCAATGTCCACTACTGCTCCTGTGAAGGGAATTGTCTGAGATAGCACTTACGCAGTGATGTCCTGTGAGAGCCTAAAAATACTTTCAATGGAGTTGACAATTGATGGAATTCAATTCTTGCCGTTTTCTTTTAAATGGGAAAGTCCAGGCTTTTTCTGGACTTTTTGTGTTTATTGAGGTTACAGTTGTGGTGGTTCTTTTGGTCTTCTAGTGCCTTTCTGCCTAATGTCTTTTTTGCAGCAGGGCAGATCCTCTACTATATCCACAGCATCAGGGCATTGTCTAGTCTCTCTGAGCATCTTACTGGTCTTACTTTACTCTTACATAGAAAAGAAAATTACTTTTAAGATTCGTATTGGTCAGCATCAGCTTTCAGAGAAAGGACTCAGCTCCCCAGACTGCAATATTTTAAT
Organism: Psittacus erithacus; assembly: GCA_009867235.2. Lineage (NCBI taxonomy): Eukaryota > Metazoa > Chordata > Aves > Psittaciformes > Psittacidae > Psittacus > Psittacus erithacus. Next base: position 130,760 of record WYDI02029625.1, on the reverse strand, counting down.
TTGCTTTTAAATATTTGCTCAGAAAATGCTGAGGAAAAGCATCTGGTTTATATTTATATGGAATAGAATGCTTTTCAAATTTCTCTAACACAAGTAGTTTTTTTAGCTGATTTAACTGTAAACTACTGAAAACGTGATTCTCATCAAAAGAAATAACACTACCACTTAATTTCTTTATTCTGAGGTATCTATTTCTTGCAGTTACTTACTGGAAATGCTGTTTAAACCTTATTCTGTTGTCCTACACATCTTCAGAGGATTTGTAATGGGTAGAGATGTAACAACCTTCTTTCCCATCAAGGATATTTTCTCAGTTATTTGTGGTATTTTATCTCATTTTACTTGTGCTATTACATTTTCTTGAGGAAACATTCTGGCCTATGGAGTCTGACAGAGGCTTATCTGAGTTGCAATCATTCTCCACTACACACTACTACCAGGTACTACACACTGTACTAACAAAGTACAATTTGCCATGGGCTTTCACAGTGTTGAGATTTAACCTCAGCTAGCAACTAAGTACCATACAGTGCTTGCTCACTCTCTTCTCCCCTGAAGGAAGAGGAGAATTGGAAAAGGTAAAACTGGATCTCCTGCGCAGGTCCCTTAACCTTGCTTTGTTTTATGGCAAAATAGGCCTTCAGAAGGAATTGGATTATTTTCTTCCCTTTCTCAAAAACTAATGTTGTATTGCCCTACACAATGATGTTTTAATGTACTGGCAGGTGGTCCAGAGCTTCACCCATTCCCCTGCAGTCTGAATCAGTCCATGGCAGATGATAGGGCTGTGTTTCCACCTCTGAGGTAATCGGTTCCAAGTGTACTGGACACCCCTCCAAGTAAAAGTGAATTATGGCCTGCACTCTGCTGCCAAAGGGATTGAGAAAAATGCACTGGCAATATCAATTGTGGCATATCACTTGCCTGCTTTTGACTCCCTATTCAGTTCATACTGAAGTTCTAGCATGTCTGGTATGGTAGCACTCAATGGTTGTATGACTTCATGCAGGCCATGATATTCTACTGTTAGTCTCCACTCTCCATTAGACTCTTGCACTGTCCATATGGGGCTATTAAAGGGTGAGCAGGTCCTGCTGATCACTCCTTGGCTCTCCGGTCTACAAATCAGCTTATGGATGGGAATCAGGGAGTCTCAGTGCAATATTGCTGCTGGTGCACTGTTGTGGCCATGACTGGCACTTGTTCTTTGACCTTCAGCAACCCCACAACCGAAGGATGCTCTGAGAGATCAGGCAAGGTGGACAGCTGCTTAATTTCCTCCGTCTCCAAGGCAGCTACACAAAAAGCCCACTGGTACCCTTCTGGGTCTTTGAAGCATCCTCTCCTAAGACAGTCCATGCCAAGGATAAGCAGGACTCTGTTGGTATGGGCCAAGCCTCAACGTGTTGTGGTTATTTGTACCTCTCTGGTATTGCCAGGAGAGCAGCACACTTTTTCCAAATAGTTTCCTATTTGCAAATTATAAAATACTGATATATTTTAGCAGGCAGATAATATTTCTAAGAATCTGGTTTTGCATCCTTTCAGATGACTAAATTAATTTCAAGCATTTAGTTATTCACCTACTTGAGCACTTCAAGATTTTGAAACCTAAGCTCCTTTTTCTAAGTTTTTCATTATGGAGTATTTAGAACCTTTCTTACCTCTCTGTTTTAGATCACTATATGGGTTTTGGTCCTGAATCTCAGTTAGAACACTTCTTTTCAATAATCAGATCTGAAGAATACGTTGCATTACCACTTGAGAGAGGACAATAGGTATTAGAGCAATAAGAAACTATATTGCAACAAGAAAGTAAGACTTAACGTGAAGGAATCTCAACATTACACATCATTAATCAAAGATGATACAAAATTGTGACCTCAATCTAGAATCAACTATTAAACATTAGTCCAAAATTCAAATTGACCTTTAAAAAACTCAAGTGAAATATGGTCATCAGATACCATTTCAACATAAAGCAAAGTTTCCATCATGGCATACATCCATAATACAATCATGTGAAATATGCATTACAATCTTAAGTAAGATTAAACTGATTTGACTATTTCATGAAGCATTTACAGGCAACAGACCAAACCCTGTAATTCTCCTAAATCAGAGCAGCTTTCTGAAAATCTAGGTAGCAGCACAAGTACTCTACACAGACTCTACCCAAGAAAACTTACCACAGAAAAATTTTTTCCATGTAAAAGTTATCTTTTTAATAATTTTAATAGAAAATATTTGCAAAATATCTTTTGAAATTGTATTCATTTTCCCACTTAAAGCAAAAAAACCCCAAAAAACACAACTCTGTCAGAGATCTTATTTTGGTACAAGGATCAACGGATATGCCAGACGTGTTCGAATAACCAGCTTCACACAGTCCTCATTTACTTAGGCCAAGATTTATATCCTGCCATGTTCATAGCAAGTGCATACTTCTTCACAACCCCCTTGCAGGTTCAGTTCTAAGTCTGGACCAGAAATACCAAGTAAACCAAGCAAGATACTCAGGGTGTGACTGCTGAGCAGAGCATGATGCCTTGAGGTGCAGAGGGTCCACACTGCTCTCTACCTTTGATACTCCAAACTTCCAGTGAATGTTTATAGCATTTAGTAACCAAAGGCTCAACATGATTAAAGAAATAAAATGCAGTAATTAAACATCACACAGAGCCATCACACTCAGATGATACTCAAATAGTATGCATAATACACGTATTTGTGTATCCCTCTGCGTTTGGTAGCCAAGATGGGCTCTTCACCCTCTGAGTAAAATCTAGGAAGAAATTTTAAAACACAAATATGTTGATGCCACTTAGATTCTTCAAAGATTTTTTGAGAATTTTTAACATATATTTTTTCCCCTGCAAGGGGAACATCACTCAGTTACACAACAAGTAGGATCAGCTTTTATGGTTACATATAAACAAAACAAAAACATGCAAAGAAATTTATTCCTGTTGAAAAAACTAATAAAATCGAGGAATTATCCACAGATGCAGGAAGGTTCCTCTGTCCTTGAGCTCATTAAGAAAGTGAATAAGGAAATTACCTCTTCTGCCTATGTATTCAATATCAGCTTTATCTAGAAACAGCATGGTTTCATTAGTATCTGTCACAACGTTACCATTATATTAGAAATGGCTTGAAGCCAATATCCCAGGTACAACAGTCCCAAACCCTAGGAAACGCCAGATACAGGCTGCGCAACACAGGGCGCCTTTGAATCTTGTGAACAATGGTTTACTGCTGGAAAATTTTACTTGTATTTCTTTGCCTCATCCATCTAGGACTTTTTCATATAACCCATAGCTAACAATGTATTTTATTTTTCTAGGCTAAATTACTGCAGACATAATGATATTCAGGAAAAAAACAATCACTGAATTATATTATTGCTCAATATAAATATTTGCCCAGAAGTGTTTCTCTAATCAATATTTAAAGTGAGTCAAGGAAGTTTAATAGCTAAATCTTGCTCTCATTACATGTCATCATCCTTTATCTGATATCTTCTGAAGCTACAGACCCCTCAGAGGTTGGGAGAAAGCAAACAATTAATTTCACAAAATTTTCATAACAAAAACTTCTAATTTGACAAAATAGAACAAAACTGGATTAACATTTTCATGCAGTCAGGATTGCACTTACATAATCCAATAATTTCTTTAATAATGAAATATGCTTTGATCCTATTATACGTTTCAGAAATAATTATATCCTGTCAAAGCACAAAAGCAAGTGAAAATACAAATGGTTCACAAACAAAAATCATTGTAAATCATGAGTAATATATGGGTATCTATTTAGAACAAAGACTGTAATCAGGGACTGTACGTATACAAGTGCTCATGCACTCATGCACATATTGCTGCAGTGCCTACCAAAACTGACTTGATCTGGTGTCTGTTATTTTTGCTCATACCATTGTGACAGCCCTGTGCTCAAATCCAAGTGAAATCTGTATTTGCACTACAACTTTCAGTGTACCAATGAATAAAACATATTTCTGCTTTCTTTCATTTATGAAGATATCTCCTATTTTGTAACAAGTGCTACCAAACCCTCCCATACAAATAAGATACTGAACACTTTTGCAGCACAAGTCACTGATGAGAATAAGCATTGAAGATCTGGATGACAGACACAGTACTAAATAATTTCTTTATGGCTTACCTGCCTTTTTACAATGCCAGCTCTGAACTAGAAAACCAAAGCAATAGGTGCTACCCTAGGCACTGATGCAAACAAAGGCCTCTGCCCCAAACTGCTAGGAAAGCATAAGACTAACAGAAACTCCTGGTGCTGAGGGAAAGACAAGAAAGCAGAGGAAACAATATCAGTGGAATAGTCAATAGTGTCTAAATACCAGCCAGGTTTATTAATTACAAATTATACTGTGAATGTGCTATTTTTAGGACCAAATGGTGAAAGCTGCCTAAGGGAATGAATGCCTAATTTTCACAGAAGCTCTGTATCCAAATCAAGTTTTCTAGATAATTTTGCATACATCAGTTGAATTTCTAGGTAAAACAGAATTATTTCTGAACCTACACAAATGCACAAACTGTGATTCACTTCACTCTTTAGTAGGTAAAGTAATTATTATTTTTTTTTTAAATTCAATGAAAAAAAAAGTATCTGCATTACCTCCCCAAAGTAAGAAAGCTGAAATGAACTTGAAAGTCCTAGTTAATGAAGTATTTTTTTATGTAAAGCTTGATCCGCTGTGGTGACTTATGAAAGATGGCACAGACCTCTCAGATCAGCAAAAATCAAATGAGCATATTTAGTCTCAAGGGCCTTTTGTTGTGAAAATGGGAAAAATACATTGGCACTCAGGTACAGTTACTCCACTGCCTTCTCTGCTATCATACTTCTGCTTTGGATGACTACAAGAACAGTGACAAGCTTAGCATAAAGACGAGACAATCAACAGTCAGAGAAAAGAAATAATTAGAAAAAAATTATCTAACCCAAAATTAATGCAGCAAAAGCCACTGCATATCATCAATAAAGATAATTTTATTCATGTTCTTAGCATTGATTAATTATGACAAGTGTGGTTTAGGAAAACATTTTAAGAAAATCCTTTAAGAATTTTGAAGTAAATTACCTATAGAAGTAAGATGATGTAGTACTGATATTACTAGACTGGAAACCTGGAAGGACTGCTGCTGATTACTACTCATTTTCAAGGTGTTGTATTTCTTAGTGACTGTAGTAGTTTTTACCTATGTCTTAGCAATGCAATGCACAGATTCATTCTTAACTGTGACACTTTTAGATGGTCCCATAAAATGTGCTTTGAAAGCCAGGGTGCAAAATGCTACTGAACTGCAGTGACCAACACTGTTTTATAGCCATCTGCTTCATGGCCAACACTGACCTCACTATTTAATTTCCCATTGCTTAAATTCTCTGGCAATGGAGATAATACCTGCTTGCTTTCTCTCTACTTCTATACTTCTGTACAACACTAGACTTCCGTACATCATTACATTGGAGGTTGGAAGGACCAAAGAACTACAAGAATATGTGTTGCAAAGATACATATGTAACGGCATCATTCAGGCAGAGCTTCAACTCCGTTAAAGCAGATCCTTGTTCTATTTTGAACTCCCAATAAAGGTGAGAAAAATCAATACTATCATCAAACAAGCATTCTCAATCTCTTCAAGCTAACACCACTTAAATTTATTTAAATTTACACATCACAAATATTAGGCATGTTTAACTGCTATCTAGTTTGGCTTATGTTGATGTTTTCCAGTCAGACCACAGATGTCAAACACCAAAATAACTTTAGCTGTCAGAAACTGGGATGCAAGGCAGACAGAATACACAAGAATACTATTTTTGCAATACAGGGAAGGATTAAGGGGTACATAGTAATATAAATGTACTAATAAAACCAAGAACAAAGGAGGGAGAATAAAGGCAAACTTGGATTTTTGGCACTGTTGTTAAATTTGAATAAACTTCAAGAATCTAACTCAGTGAAGAGTGAACCCAATAGTGAAAGAGGCATGCGGGACGAGGCAGGAAGAAACTTCAAGTAGCAAAGGGGCGTAAAGGTGTCCCCTTGGCCTCAAACTATTAATTAGCAACTAGCAAAGCTGTACCACAGATTCACTGCTCCAACATTCCTCCTCCAGAGGTTGCTGCTAGTCTGCCTCATTATCATCTGGATAGAAACCAACACTCTTTCCTGGGAGTTCTCTGAAACAGTCTTATTGATTAAGTTCCCACAGCGTTAAATCATTCTGCAGCTTTCACTCCATTCTGCCTACCTTCCCACCCCTGAATAATAAAAGCTTTGCTGGATTTATGGGGGTGGTGCAGTAGATGAAGACCATTTGATAAACACCATTGCATTATATGGTTTCTATTTATGCAATGCCCTTAGCTTCAGAATATTTCACATGCCAGGACAGTATTTAAAAAAGTAAAATTAAACTAATCTGACTTTGTTCTTGCTTGTATACTGCTTCTGCTACCCTTAGGAATCTCTTCCAAACACATTCAAATGTGTCCTTTCCTGGTTGTAGTGAACTTGAAATAATGAGTTAAAAAACCCTAGTAAGGCAGTGATGGCTCCTTTCTCATCATCCTTCAAGCTGGAGTTACCCAACAACTTCAAAATACATTTTGTGTTATTTTTTTCACAGGCATACCTTTGGGATATGCAAATCTATGCAACACAATTACAAAAATAAAGCAAGAATGAAACTTTAATTTCTACTAGAAATAAAACTGAATTACCTCTCATTGTGAAAGAACCTATCCAGAATCATGGATCCTTATGCCCCTTGAACAGCAAGGTTTAGGCTTAAAGGTTTAGGCTTAAGATTACTATATGGCTGTGTTATTTTGGAACTGGAGCTAACTGGGGATTTTTCCTTTTTAATAAATCATGCATTAAGGAGACACTAAGTGTTAAGTTTCCTTAGAGGACCCAGGCAAGCAAAGATGCAACTTATCCAAATGGACCCTGAGTTATCCTGAGGGGAAGCGGGCCAACAAAGAAGACTCAGGAGAGATGTTCAGTAAGTGTAAAACTTATTATCTGGAAAAAAAGGGTTAAATAACTGAAACCACCACTTAAGAGAAGGCTAAGGCAGCATATGCTAGAAAGGAGGAAACAGAAAAATGAGGCTGTATCTGTTTTTATGTCGACATAACCAACTGATAAAGTTCAGCTGATATGGATTTTCAGTTGAAAACAGAATGTTTCTCATTCAGAAAAAATAAAAAAACACAAACACACAAAACTCAAAACTTCCCCCCCCAAAAAAAAACCCCATCCAGCATAAAGTCTGTTAGAATATCCAATCACTTTAAAACTCCTACAGGATGAATTCTTGCTATGCATAGAAACATTTTCTTGAGTAAAACATTAACATGACTTTATTATTAACCCAACTCAAAATGCACTATTTTGAATTCAAATCTACATTTGTGAGATGCAGATTTCACAAATCTGTGTATTCAGATGGACTAGAGTTTAAGATTTTTACTATCTTTTTCATTTTGCTGATCATTAATAAAACAGTCTCACTAATCAGCTTTTGTTCTGCCCATGGGTGCACATCCTATGATTTCTAGTACCTTACTGGCAGCAGCAAGTAGATTGACTTCCTACAGACAAACAGCACAGCATCCTTTCTCCTTCCTACAATCACTTTTAAACAAGCTAGATGTTGTCATAAATGCACCTCTTAGGCATGTTCAGCCTGTAGTGATAGGTGCGCTGTCAGCAGCAGGCAGTAGGAGCTGAGCCTGCAGCAGGGACAGTGTTCTTCCTCTTTGGCAACCAAAGGGATGCTTTTACTTTCTGCATTTCTTTCTGCCTAGATATACCACTGAATCATTACTGAGAAGAAACATTCTCAGAAAAAGAAGAAAAATTGCCGATACTTTAACCTTCCAGGCATTTACACTTTGATTCATCAGGTATCACTGCAGGAAAGAAATTAAAGTGCACTGAAATGAATTCAGTATGACAAGTGTAAATCTCTGATCAACAATATGCTCTAAACACAATAAAATCTGTGGCAGGAACGTTCATGGTATTTCTAATTTCCCAGCTTATTCCCACTACAAATAATTACACCTTGCTACCTAATGATATCAACAGGTTTACTTTGATTATTTATTTGATATTACCCTAACCCAAACCCTGCTCCCCAAAAAAAAAGTTCTTGTACTGTGATCACAAGTTATTAAATTTTAACCAGGATATACAGATTTACATCTTGTTTTACATTTCATATTGTTTGTGAAGAGCATATTTTCTTACCAATCTTTATAAAAAGTGCTCGTTCCACAAAAGTTCCCTCTATTTCAAACCAAATGCTCACTAAGTAAATTACTAAATAGAATTAATGAAAGCAGAACTTTTCCACTAGTTTATGCGGTTAGCTTTAAAAGGAAAACAAAAAAACCCCACAGGTATGCACGGTACTTCTTGGTACTATACGTATATATGCATTCCTCTAGCATTTACAAAAATTTGTTGAAAATTATTCACTGGAAATATTTGAAATATTTTAAGCCACTTCTTAGCTACCAAAGTCCTTTGCAAATTCTTCTTTGTTTTATGAAGTAATATTACTGGGAAGACAGTTCTCAAAGCTACAGCTATATCAGTGATGAAACATTTTCTTGATGAGTATGTCTTTTTCCACTTTGAGACAAGCTCTCAAAAACTCAGTCTCTGGATCAGAAACTATGATTCATTATGGATTTGTCCTGGGACTTACAATAAGGTTCAGCAGAAAGTTCTATAGCCTGAGCTGGAGGTTCCAGCGGAACATAATTAAAACTTTTAGTGAAAGATAGAATTTACCAGGGGACCATCTAATAATTAAGACATGAAAAACTGCCATAAAGAAAAGATATAGTTTCCAGAATTCTCTTCTAAGAATAAACATGAAACTGGAATGTTTCTGTTACTCTGCAGGACTGAACATAATATTTACAATATTTGTTTCTTAAATAACATTTTCCTAGTTCTCAAATAAATAAAACAAGAAATGGAGAAACTCATTTTCAAACAGCAAGTACAGGATGATATTTATCCCTTCTAATTTTATCCATCTAAAAGTTAAATATTTAGTGTAAGATAAGTTTCCAAGACCTGCTGAGCAGGCAGTGAAGAAAAACATGCAAGTGTTTAAAGAACCAATTCTACAGTTTGTATATTGTCTGTGGAATATGACTATGATCTGTTACCAAACAGCTAGCTGTTCGCTCTTTATCTCATTCTCTTCTGGAGGAGTTACATGAGCAAAGACATTTTTGGTTTGGATTTGCTTTTTTTTATTTGTTCGCTTTATTTAAATTTTGATCTGCCATCAGAGTCAGTGAGACGGATTGTCCTCTGAACATGCCTCTCTCTCCATGGCCTGCCTGCATGGTCTAGGTAAAATGCTTAAATCTGTGTAAGCCACTTACAGTTATTTTAAGTAACTAAAATGTAGTGAATTTGACTCACTGACAGGTTCCAAAAAGCAGCAGTTTCTTTATCAGCGTTTCGATTCATTGAATATATCAAATTGCCAATGTGATGCTGGTTTTAGCAGATGCCAGAAAGAATAGTTCTTGGCCAAACATAACAATATCTTTAATGATGACCTTTTTAGGAAGTTAAGCTATCAAAACACAGTGAGGTCAAGAGGATGATAAACAGTGAGTTGAGTGTGACTGATGCAAAGGATCATCTAGCTGAATGGTCACAGTCAGCAAAATGTACAGTTATAAATACAATTATTTCTACATTCTAATGCAAGGAAATATGTAATTGGGAGAAAAATCTCAAATCTTGTTTACTGAAAAACAGTATTATGGGAAATGATAAATATCTAAGTATCATTTCTTCATTCAATGTTGTGGCACTAACAGTTAAAAAATTCTCATATACCAAAAAACAGAAGCAAGGAAGAGACTCTCCATATGCAATATTTTGGTGAGACCACTCTTGTAACACTTATTCACACTGCAAAGAATGTGTGAAGTAGAAAACTTAGAAGAGAGCTACATAAGTGATGCAAGGTTATTAAAAAAAAAAAAAAAAAAAAAAAGCCAAAAATCTGGGACTGAAGGTGCTCTAAGCAGCTTATCAAAAGGAAGGTCAAAAGTGTGGGTATCTAAATTTGAAAAAAATATGTCAGAGAAACAGCTCAAAACATACTTTATAAATACTCTGAAGGACACTTTTTTATGCATAGGGAATGGAAATGAATTCTTCAAGTGTGAGCATGCAGGCCAGATTTGAAAAGGAAAATTATCAGTCGTATGATGCATGTGCCCTAATGTGGAAATCTAAAACTACAACCAAGTTTAGGTTCTTTTTAAAGCTAATGGAAAGAACCAACCACCTTCAGAGGTCAATCCATCTCATTCTAAGCAGAAGCCTGAAATTCCACGGAATGCATCTGCTCATACCTGTTTCTCTCCTCTCACTAGAATGGGAGCAGAACCTACTAGTTCAGACTGAGGTGTCTATGATTTCTATGTCCAAAATTAGGTGACATGTACCCCAGCCTGTATTAATTTTTAGAGCCAGACTGTTTTCAGGATTTGAAGTGTTATCACCAGCAAACTGATAATCTGTATTTTTCTTTCTCCTGGGGAGGAAAGCTTATCCCCTTGCCTGGGTATAAGAGCATAGAGAGAAAGAAAGAGAGAATCTGTCAGTAGCTTAGGGCAGTAGTGCATAATCACTAGATTTTTCATTTCAGCTTTCAACTTGAAATTACAGATCTAACTTCCATTTATGACTGCTATGACTGTACTGAGATTAGCATTTACCATATCACTTTCTACAGCTGGTATCAGTGAAAATATTTATGCACACAGTGAGAGGAGAAAAGTATCTGCCAAAACCTGTGGGTGCCACTAAAAACATTTCTTTCAAATCTGTGGTTTTGTACAGTGCAACAGCACAATGGTACTCTGCTTACAGTTGGAAACACCAGGCACTATCATAATCCCAAAAAATTAAAGTAAAAATAATTATCACCCTGTAGTAGTAATTATATTTAGAGCAAATTAGGTGCTGTAAGTAGAACACAGCATCAGTCATGACACCTCACTGGACAGAGATGTTGACTTTATAATGAGGCCCCCCTGTAACAGATGCAGCTGTAAAGTCTAGTCTTAACTTTAAGGTCTCCTTAGATTTTCAATAAAGAAATATAGCGCACAAGAAAATAAAACCAAATAAAATATGAAAATGCAGAGCTCTCCTAGTCTTAGCCTAAGGATAATAAACCAGTTTAGAGTTTTAAACACTATTATGGTAGGAGTTCTTCTTAGATACCTGGAGATGATGGGGTGCTACCAGAGCAAGACAACTAAAACCCAGCTGGATTGTGAAGTCTGGGCCAGGTCTTCTCAATATAAATTGCTGAACGAACTGCTCCTTCTTACCAACATTTGGCAGAGAATACTTTGGGGGGTTTTAATTACCATTGCTATAGAAAGGTTTGTGTGACGGTGATGGAATGCTGACCTCACTGAAGAAAGACCAGTTTTACCTCAGTTAATGAATAATAGTCACCATTTTCTATAATTGTTCACCCCCTTTACTGTCACGAATGGTCTTATGATAATAATCATAGTATATAATCTGACGCAAGTGCTCTTAAAGAAATTTCTAGTAAAGGGCTGCAGCCTCTGTGGGAGGTAACTGTCGGAATTATCTTAAACCACTACCTGTCTTCCACTACAATAGAAAAGGCCTTTAATCGAAATAATCCTCTTTCAAACGAGCAACTTTTTTTTCCCTCTACAATTCACTCATCTTAAAAAGAGCACTATAGCTTTTGTGCATAACTTAATTCATTCTTCAAGACAAGTACAAAATTTGTCACTGACATTTAGCGCGAGCCGTAGGCAATGGATAAAATGAACTAGTTAGCAATTTAACCTGTAAAAAAAACAGAGTGGGATGAACAATTTTCTGCCATCAAAGCAAATGGCTAACATTTAGCAAGATTTTATTTTTATTTTTCAGCCCGTCCCATCCTCAAGAAGAAAGAAGTCAGGCTAACATTTTTTCTGGGTCCTAAATCTTCCTCTCAGCCTATTTCTTTAATGGTTTAAAGTAAATGACTATCCAGAGGATAATTAGGCACTGTGCTGTCGCATCGTGTCAGGTCACAGCTGGATTTAGTCAGCATTAACCTTTGGGGAGAATTGGAATATCAGTATCATTTAAAATTAAAGACGTGTAAGCAGGCATTTCTGGAGATGTTAGAAAAGTAATTGTCTGTAAATTGTTTGACCTTGAGATTTAATTGCATGCACAACACATATTCTAGCAAGAACCCTGGACTGTGTTCATTCTCTTTCACCTCCTTACCTCTCACTTTGCAGAACCCATTAAGCTACCTGTGGATTTTTCTGTAAAATATTAAAGATTGTTTTATACTGAGAACAAAAGCTTTTAAGCAAGACTTCTTGCAAACAAACCTGTTAAATTGTTGCAGTATACACCTCACCTATTTAAATTTCAGTCCTTTTATATACTTAGAAACGCTTATAATGTTTGTATATACATAGAAAATACTTCTTTTAAAGAGCTATGCTTAATTTTTATACCTTTTTTTTTTTTTTACTAACAAGTTTGCATATTATGCCTTATCCCCTTTTTCCCTAATGAGACAGCTTATGTTTTCAAAGTCCCTCAAGCTAGGCAAATCTCTCCACTGCTTCCACTGTTAATAATGAAACTTCATAATTATACAAATCCAAGGTGGCCAATCAGCTGCTCAGGCTGAGCCTTCGGGTACCTCATGCATTATTTATGTCGCACTTGGGCCTGTGAACTCACTTGCTTATATTAGAAGACTAATTAATATTTAATCACACATAGAGAGGGCACATAAAGCTGTGTTAGTCCCCAAAAGAAGTGCAAATAAGAGTGTATACAGGTGCTTGTTTGCTTGTGTGTGTGCATGCTCTATAATATGCACACTCAGACACACTGATCAGAAATATTCCTCTCAGACTGGGAACAAGGCAAGTCTTTGAAGATGCTAACATATGCTGCTAAAGACATACACAGTTTTGATCCTACCTGCAAAACATTTTTCTCAAGTGACACTGAAACCAGTTAAGGCTCTCCATGAAAATGTTCAGGAGCGACTTTCTGTCTACAGACATACTTTCTATACTCTTGGGGCTAGACTCTATTCATATTGGCACTAAGTCATCAGCTTAAAGCAGTTCTTGTTTCTATTACAATCCATGAAAGAAAATAGTAGTATCTCCAAGTACCCTCTCTTTCGGGTATAACCATCTCTCCCCTGGCATGGGAATGCTGGATAATCCCAGCTGCCAACTTGTATGGACAAGAAAGGTCTTGAAACAACTGCAGTTATAGTGATGATGATGATTTAAGTTACAGAAGATGCCACTGTTACTGCATTTTTTCCATGTAAAACTTCATCTCAGCTGATGCTGGATTATTTTCATTCTTACCTGTCACTGTGCCTCTACCTGCAAAATCCTCAGTTGTCTTGCTTCCTTTTTGTTTATACAGACCACGACAGATCACACTACAGTATGAAACCTTTTTCATGGGAAGGGAGATCCATGTCTGGAAAACCCTCTGAATAAACAATTCAAAGCAGTGAGAAAATTATGTCTTATTAAATTCCACTTAGCACAATGTAGTTTAATGTTAAACAAAATGTTTCATCACATTGATACTACTATTATTTCAACCAATATTTCCAAAGAAGCCATTAACTTTTCTGAGTTATTATCCTCTCGGATCATTGCAATCTCTACCCACCGTTGTGCTATAGCTTCTAAGGCAGACAATTAAGGACTTCATCTGAACTTCCTTTCTAGAACATTGTTTTCATTTGTATTTTCACTAGCTTTGTCTCCCCATAAACAATGGCAAATAGGACTTGCAGACTCAATTCCAGCATCTGCCATTAAAATGTTACTGAAGCATTAATGTGGACTCAAAATGCTTGATCTTATCAATAAATAAAATGGCTGTGATAACCACAGCTGGAAAAAAAACCCAAACAAACAAAAGGAAATCAAAACAAAACAACAGAAAACAAAAATCAAAAACAAAACAACAAAAAACCAACCAAAACCCCAAACAAACAAACAAAAAACCACAAAACAAAACACCCCACAAGAAACTGTGGTGGTCGGGAGAAAAAAAATTAGAAAGAAAACCAGTAAGGACTCTGAAGGCCATCTGGAGTTCTGTGTCCATACCTAGATGCCCCAGTACAAGAGGCACGGTGCTACTTGGCAAAGTCCAGTGAAGGGCCACTAAGATGATGAAAGGACTAGAGTATTTCTCCTATGAGGAAAGTCTGAGAGAGAAGGGATTCTTGTTTAGCTTAGAGCAGAGAAGACTCAAGGGGAATCTTAATGTGTACAAGGCGCAAGAGTATGAAAAAGAGGGCACCAGGCTCTTTTCAGTGGTGCCTAGTGACAGCACCAGACGCAATGGGCACAAACTGAAACACAGGAGGGTCCCTCTGAACATCCTAAACATCAGGAATCACTTTTTTTCACTGTGAAGGTGTCCAAGCCCTGGGACAGGTCACCCAGACAGGTTGTGGATTCCATTGTTGGAGATATTCAAAACCACCTTAACAAGATTCTGGACAACCACCTCTGGGTGGCCCTGCTTGAGCTGGGGAGGTTGGACCAGAAGACCTTCAGGGGTCCCTTCCAACCTCAACCATGTTTTCAGCCTGTGGCAAGTTTTAAGAAATTGTCCAAGACAAAATGTAAAATTTCTGTCTAATATTTGGCACTTCATTTTTTTCTATATTTTCTTTTTAATTTATAAATTTTACTTTTAAAATTAAAAAGCAAGAAGTTTACACATTAAAAGAAATACTAATTTTTGGTTTGTTGGGATATTTCATTTTGAAGACAATGCTGTGCAAAGTTCCTACACTTCTCCCAACTTAGTTTTGGTTGAAACTATTCTTTCAACATGAATCAAAGATAGAAATATTTTTAGTTACTTCAGAAATCCATGTGAATAAAATTTGTTCAAATAATATCTCATAGCTCTGGTAATATTGATCCAGGTTCAGAAACTCGGTGAAACTTTAAAGTGATAAGGAATCTTTACAGTCTTGAATGAAGTGTGCTACACAAAGTGTTATTGTTAAACAATCAAGTGAAACTAGAAAACATTATAACAATTGTTAAGCGAAGCAATCCATCCTTCTCCTTCTACCTTACTTCTCTCTTAAATTCCAGATTCCAGAGTTTAAATTTGTCATTACATCAACTTATAAGGTAAAACAGCCTAACAGTGCAACCTCAAAACTAAGCTGGATCTCAGTGGTGCAAAATACTTCTTGTAAAACAACTTAAAAGATGTAGGAAACTGTATGACTTCAAATGCTGGACATCAAAGTTCTTAAAATCAAACTGCTCTTAAGAAACTGTGGACTGCATCTTGAGGCATCACTTGTACTCACTATAGAGGACCTTCCACAGTAAATTGATAGGAATAAATAAGTTGGGCCACCGTGCACTCCATACCGTTCCATGCGTGCAATATATATATATATACATGATATATTGACATCAGTTTGCTAAATACCTCTGGCAATCATTTTAAAAATAGACATGAATATATTAGTTCAGAAATACGTTTTAAATTAAACCAAAATCAAAATCATCTTGATTTTTTTTTTTCCCCTTTCAGGGACAGAAATAGTGAAGGATTAAATGCATGCCAGGAACCCTTTACCACACATCTGGCAAATTTATGGGGTTTTGCATCCATTTTCCAGTGCTACAGTCCCAGAGGTGCATGAAATGAGAAGAAACATTTGTTGTAGTTCCAGAGAGAGTTTGCAATTTCATAATCTTATTTAAGATACTTTCATTTTAAAAAATCAAACACTTGCAGCCATGTTTACATTATTTTCTTACAATGAGATACATCCAGAATTTGAAATATGTTTAATTCACTAATAAGACCTAAATGAATCACAGTGATTTTCTTTTTTCATTCACCTTTATTTTGCACTGTAGTTACTATTTTAACATTGGACTAAGTAAGTCTAAGGACAGGTAGAGCACTGACTAATATCAACAGCTGCAGGGGCAAAATGAATTTCCTTTCCTTTTAAAAGTCATCAAGAAGTCATTTATTTTTGCAGTATTGTGCAAAAAATATTTTCTAGTATTGTGGCTGTTTGCTAAATGTACCATAATGCCACTGCCTTCAAAGAATAAACTTGATCAGGTTACCTAAGACCTGTCTACCAAACAGAACAATAGAGATGGAAAAAAAATATTAAAAAAAATCATCTAACATTACTAGTTTCCATATTCCATTCCAGCTTCAATATAGGATTGTTTTATTAACTGTATTCTCTAATGGTCTGGTCAGCCTACCATTAAATTATTAAAACAAAGATAATGGACCTGATTCTCAGCTGGCATACATCAGTATAGTTTCGTTGTTTTAAATAGGTCCATAACAATTTTCATCTCCTGTGAATCATGCCCATCATTTCAATCATAACGATTAAACGATTAGTTTCCTAGTATATTGGCATAAATTGGTAACAATTCATAATTCTCTGCCTTTTTGTAAAGCCCTTTTCAAGCATAGGAGCATTCACCTGGTAGATGGGTGAATACAGAAGCTGTTGTCACATACGCAACTGAATAGAGTTACACAGCACAGCCAAAACCATGGAAAAGATGTACAGTCTTTCTGAATATACAACTCACAATGCTCAAGAAATTCGACAGAACTTTTAGCTGAGATTAAAAGAACAGATGTTGATCGTTTACAGCAGTACAAAATAATAATAATGCAACAAATGGTCTAAGATGGTATTAATTTTATGCTATAAAAAGACTAACGTACCTGTCTTTGAAAGAAAGCACCACTCCAGAAGCAGAATACGAGGAAAATATCATTTTTTAACAAAACAAAGCATACTAAAGAAAACATCAGTTATAATATTACAGATGTAAACAAATGAAAACAAGTGAAAGCCCTTACTGTAGTTATGTTTTGTTGAAAATATCGCCAGTGTTTTCAACTCGTCAAGTATTCACCAGCTGTGTTAACAAACTCAGCGCCACCTAAGGGGTGCTTTTCCCCAGTCATTACTACTTTCAGGTTTCAGTGCGAAGCAGGGGATTTTAACTCTCTTTGCCACAAGGGGAACACTTTCTGCACTCTTCGGCAGCTTCACGGCATGGCAGAGTCAAGAGTAACAAAATATCTGTAGCAATTCCATAAACCACTCCCTTCTAAAAAAGTTCCCAGTTTGTCCTGGATATCAGTCCGAGGCAAAGAAATTAACTCCGCCAATAATCAAAACCCGTAACACACTCCCTTTTTTTTTTTTCCTATTTAAAAGTCTTGGTGTATTGCTTTGTTTTCTGTAGCAACCTCGTATCACATAGGGAGAAAATATATTTTAAAATAGTAATTTAAATATAAGATTTTTTCCAGATAAATAAAAGTAGTAGAATATATATATATATAAAATAAAATCACATAGAATGCTCTGCTCTCCATCGTTTCCTTAGATTTTGTGTACTTCAGCTTTTAAATGTACAATAATATTGATGGGATTTATCACAAAATATGAATAATAAATACACTCAGAAACATCAAGTTATATCTGCTCTGGTTACAGCTTGAAAAATTTCTGAAGAAGCTTAATAAAGAACATACAGGCTTTGGGAAGCATAAGTTATCATGAAATCACTAAAAATTTTGCTGGACTGAAAAAGAAAAGAGGAGAACAAAACAGACAATGAAAGACAAAAGGCAAGAAAAAGAAGAGAGAGAAAAATTAAAGAGAGAATATTAAACTAACTTTATTCACAGTCAAAATGTCATTCATCAGTCTTGGTTTTATTCCTAGAAAGTACTTGTATTAAACCCATTTTTATTAAAAGTGGGGTTTGCTGCCCAGCTTCACTTTACCTCCTAAAAATATATATATGTAGACATACAATCAATTTTTGACTCCTGATCAGAATAACTCATTTCAAATCCTAATTTCATATTTTATTTTTTTTTTATCCAGGACCTGTTTGGAGTTTCTATACAGATTTAGGAAGATCAAGACCTTGAACTTCACTGCAGGTGTTCCCAGGGTGCATTATCAAGAATAAATTATTAGATATAACTCTCAAACACCATGGACCTTTTATATAATATTTTTCAGAGTTTTTCTGATGAAAAATAAATAACTAATACAGCTAGGAAACTTGCTGTAAATTAGATTTATAACATACTTGTATTTATGCATTTGGATAAGTATGTATCAGGGAGGTGTGTCACCAAATCACAGAATCATCAGAGTTGGAAGGGACCTCTGGAGATCATCTAGTCCAATCCCCAAAGCATACACTCATCTATGCTTTACATACGTGCTTGTATTTATCAAAATCTTCAAAACTGCTTCAGCAATTAAACAGGGTTTTTTCAGCAATTAATACATCGGTAATATAATTGTTAGTAAACTTGATTTCCATCACTATCCACCTTTCCTAGTTTGAGACTGAAATTCACCATTATGCAAAACTTTTATTAATCCAAATTAAGAAAATAAATAAAATCCATACATAGAAAAACTTGGGTTTATTTCTTTTGTTTGACTTCTGTAAAACTATTGACACTCCTGATCCCTCTCAAATCTCAGCTAAAAGAGCTGTCAATTAAAACTATCTCCACAAAAGCCTTGTTTCTTTAAATGAACAGAGCACAAACTGATTTCAGGCACAACTTCCCCAGTGTTTCTTCATGTTTTTATATCTGCAACACAGAAGCAAAAAGCACAACAGGATACAAGAAAACCCACTTTGGAAAGTTGGAAGACTGAGATCAGATCTGCAATTTTTCACTGTTTTCCGACAGAGTTTAAGTACGAGTGATATTTGCTACTTGGATACATTTGCATAGAAACATTTCTTACTCTGCACTCCCTTGAAAGTCAATGGGAAGGTTTCTGTTGACTTCACTGAGGTAAGGATGAGGCATTATACAGCCAAGAGAAGACATTGTTCTTGACAACACACAGTGTGCGTGCACTCCCTTTTCAAGTTTTACTCTTTTACCACCTCCTTCCCTGTGCGTCTAGAGAAATGCAATAAAGTCTGTATCTTCTCTACAACCTCCATCTTAAACAGTGGGAAAGGAAACAAGAATGAAACTGAAGTGGCTTGAACTATATCCTCTATTCCTGCCACCTAGCAGTAGTATAAAAAGTCCTTTTTGCAGTATAGAGACAATACTCCTCTGCAGTTTACATTACAATAGCGATTAATAAAAAAAAAAAAAAGGAATTGAGCTGACTCAAAATACAATTGTATGAAAAAACCCTAGCATACATTAGATTCTAATGTACACCTCTGATATAACTATATTTAATATCTGCTGTATTCTCTATCAACCACAAATGCAAACCATAGAACCAAAGCAAGTATTTCTTTGCAAAACATTTTGTTTAGAACTGGTGAGACTTTCTTACACAATAGGGATAGTTTCACTGTATTTAATGAGTGTTTTAATTACAGAAACTTTCAGTCACTGCTTTTAAGTTTAAGAAAAATCATAACAGTAAGTTTTAAAAGAACACTGCCTACACTGTTTCTATTGGTAAGTTAGCTGGTACAGACTGTGAAATAAAACGTTATTGCAATCCATGTCAAGAGTTGAACATTTTGGATTTTACATACTAAATGTCATTCAAGAGTTCCACTTTGAAGAAGTGCGTTCCAGTGTGATAAAAACCGGTAGCCTTTTTCACAGTTAAAATTTTCCTACTTTGTTGCCAAGTATCTGCATATTAATAAGTAATGACACTTATTGAGAGGAAGCACTCCAAAGTAACACACTTAACTCTGTCTTTATACACTTCATCATAGTAAAAATGTACACTTATGCCAAAGGGAAGTTATTTCTTTAAACTGCAACTCTAACTTGCAACTAACATGCTGAAGCAAGGATGTCACAGTTATACATAATTACCATTTCTACAGGAGCCTGTTTCCTGTGGTGACAGTAGCATATTT
This sequence comes from Psittacus erithacus, assembly GCA_009867235.2. Lineage (NCBI taxonomy): Eukaryota > Metazoa > Chordata > Aves > Psittaciformes > Psittacidae > Psittacus > Psittacus erithacus. The sequence continues at coordinate 110,687 of WYDI02029625.1, read as the reverse complement.
AAAAGATAGTATTTTCAGTCTTTGATGTCACTTTTCTCATACAAAACTGTTTTCTTCACTAAGAGCCCCATTCAGTAGTCTAGCCTTATCCAGTAAAGCACTTAAGCATACGCCTAGATCCTATTTATTTCAAAGGAACTTAGGCACATGATTATGATTATTATCCTGAAAAAGGATTGAACTTAAATATATGTTTCAAATGCTTTGTCATATAGGAACCTAAAATAGGAGCATAACTGCTAGCTGCAATACTACTAATACTCCTGACTACCCAGGAATTTTAGCGACAACAAGTTTTATCACGTTTTACAGGTTTATTTTTCCAAATAATGTTTAATATCATCTTGTCTTATCACAGAGCACATGCTGTAAGCTTATTACAAGCCAACAAAAAGTTAAAAAAAATATTAAGCCTAAACATAGTTGAATCTTTAATACTTTACCAGTGCTCCTCATGGCTTAAAGACCATAAGCCTTAAATACCACAGAAGCTTTTTTTTCATATTTGAAATGAGAATGCTAAGAAAGGTATCTGCTGCTTATACAACAGGTTAGAAACCAGAAATTCAGAGAGAAGCCACGAGAAAAGCCCTTCTTGTATCTGCATTTCTCTCTCCATCTTTTGCTTTTTCTTATTCATAATCACTGCAATAAAAAAAGTGTTTTCCTGGATAAATAATACAGAACAAAGAATATGGTGTGATTGGCTCTGTTACACTACCAATTTTTTTTTTCAGCAACATAGCTGTAAATAGTGCCCAGACTGTACAGCAATAGAAACTGTCACCTATTCCCCTTGTACAAAATACCTCTGTGCTTACCAAAACCTGAGGAAATCCTTTTTAGCAACCGGACATTGAAGTTGGCCTTTACAAGAATACTTAATGTCTAACACCACAGTATTGTTTGTTGGGGCTTTTAAATTAACATCCTCATTATAACAGTCTCTATTGATTTTAATATTTATACCCTAAGGTTAACACATTAGGAAGATTGTGTCACCATTCTTGTAACAAAACTGGGTGCAGTTTTCCTCAGGGCTCTTCAGTGATTTTCATGACTAGGGTAGACCATAGCGGTTGCTGAGGTATGTATAATGCACTGCCTCTTCTTCATAAGCTCATTGTGTTTTCTCTCTTAGGATAATTTCTTACAGTTACAGCACAAAATCAAAAATTTAGAAATACATTTTCCATTTCTCACTGGGCCACAGACACCCCGTGAGGATCTTGAACAAATTGTTCTACTTAGTCTACGTCTGCTTTTCACATCAGAAAAGCAGAGATAAAAGCAACAGGAGCATTGAAAGGCTTAATTCATTAAGATTGTCAAAGAACTTTCAGGTCAATGAATGAAGGCTGATACAGATTAACATATTAAAAGTTTTAATAATTTATTTGCGATCTACATGTCCAGTTTTACAGACCAGTTAACTGTAACTGAGAGATATTAATATGTTTCCTTTATTTAGGCTGGGCACCAGAGTACTAACATACACTTCAGGAACAACCTTCTTCCTATGGAAAGTTAAAGCTAAATGAAATATAAATACATACCTCATATTTATACCCACAAACACAGTACACATACAGAAAATGTGTATTGAGACATCTGCCCAAAGAAAGAAAAAGATTATTCCCTGATTGTGTTACAAGGCCATAATTCCTCAAGATCAATGATATATGTTGTAAAAATGCTCTGAAATAAAATGCCTGCAATTAACTAAAATATTATCGTATATAAGATCCTTTGTTTTATATATGTCTTCATATTAATGCACTGTGCTTAAAGGAAAATAAAATAGTTAGCTGAGGAAAAAGAGACGTAATTGCATTTTTAAACACAAAATCTGCTTTATTTCAATAGCATTTTTTTCCTTGGGATTTTTTCCTTTTAAAAATAAAAATTCCATTTTTCTGTCTGAATTCAAAATGATTGACTGAAGCACAATATTAAGTAATAAATAAAACAGTCCCAGTGCCTGAAAGACTCCTGAATAAAGAGAAAATTATTTTTGGATTTTCCTTCTGATCAGATATGAAATATTCTGAAACGCCACCTCTATAATTTGATAAAAAGCTTGATATCCCCAAATGAAAATAGGATTCAGCACTTTCATTTTTCTGTCTCTAAAGGAACCTCTAGGTAAACTGATTTTAAAAAAATGAAAATCTCAAGCATAAAGGTGGGAGTAATGAAGCAAGTTTAAATATGCGCTGACCTTTGAAATGAACTGCATTCCATGTTGTTTGGCCAAGAAGCTGGCTGTGTTGCTGTACCCATCAATTTCCACAGTATAAAAGATGTGGGTTTTGGAGCTGCCCTGCTCTCTGGTGGATGTCGACAGGCATCGCTGCAAATATACCAGTGCAGATAGCAACAGCCATATGTTCATTGCTCTGAAATATTAAAAAGAAATCCACACGGAATAAAAGTGTAAGCATCTTCTTTTGTTGTTGTTGTTTTTCACTGTAAGAATTTGCCCAGAGGTGACTGTATTTTATTTTCCCTTCTTTGTTTAAAAAAAATATAAAATCCTACAGTCTTTTACTTAGTAGCAATATTAAACCAAAAAGAAGAAAGCAAACAAAACATACTTTTGGAAGCTAGGAGTATTATGCTGTTTGACAGTATCTAAAAGCAAGGTAATGTTGTATGATTTTATTCATACAAACTTAAAAATAAGAATGCACTCTATTTTGCTGCTTCAGTTATGTAATTATTTCCTTTTTCCACTCCTGTGTTATTATATAAGTTTCACTAATTTCAGTCAGTGATTTCCTAATCTCAAGCTGTTCACTAGACTTGAAGGTCAAATAACATTCTCTGAGAAACTTCAGCGTTTGATACCAAAATGGTAAATTGCTACGTGAATGTATAGCAATTTTAATAATGACCACTAATCTAAATATCTGTATAGCTGTTCTAAGTCCTTCTGTAATATATTTTATCAAATACCAGTTTAAAAGAATGTCTTATGATCTAATCATATACTGCCTAGAAACAATAAATTCTAAAAAGATGACAAAGTCAAGATTATACATGTGAGAAGTACCATGGGTATATTAATTAGGCAATATTCATACCTGTATGAAAAATGATTCTGTCATGCCAACTCACAGTTGCTGTCTTTAAATATAGGACACTACCGAGTAACAAAAGTATCCTGAGTGATATCCTGGTATTTCATCTGTGATGAAACAAGAATATCTTCATATTGCATGCGCTATTAAGCGCAGAAAGTAGCAGAAATCCAGCTAACTTTGCCACCTACATTCTCATTCTTTTACGTACCTGTTAAGACCTGTACAGTAACAGAATTTAAAAATTTTCAGATGGATGGGACAACATAGTTTTGCGTGTTTTAGGTGGTCATGTTCATTTATATGCTTGCAATATTTGCGACAGTTATTATTCAAGTAGTCTTTTAGAACAGCAGTTAGATATAAATTATCACTGGGACCATATAAATATGTAGAAATAAACCTTTGTATCAATCCAATCTTTGAGGATATACATATATCTTTCCTAGGCAGCATCTTTCAATCACATTCTTCTTGGAAGTCCAAGAATTAACACAAAGCAGCCAGTGCATGAATTTGACCCCCAGACCCAGTAGCAGCTCTTTTTAATATTAGGTGCAAATTAAGGTGCAACAATAAAACTAGTTTTTCTCATATCTTTCAGTCCATAATAACATAAACCTATGAACTTTAATAAACACTGCCAGACTGAAAAAATATATTTAAGGTATCTGCACAGTTAAAGATAAACATCAGATCTTGAATGAGATCCTACCACCTAGATACTTCTGAAAAGGCCTAGTAAAGCCTATCATATGGAATCCTTACTAATTATGGTAAGAGTGTTTCTGGATGCTGACTGCCATCTGAAGCATAGACAGAGCCTCACAGACATGGGGGATTATTTTTTTTAGCCAGACATATGCAGTCTAAATTTCTACAGTTTTTCTTCAAATCTCAGTTAAATAAGTAGTAGGGTCACCACTGTTTTTCCACATCATGTTTTATGGAACACCAAAGATTGAGGTTGTGGGAACTTCAGTTTAGTACTACTTCCTAGCTAAGCAATCAGATTACAGCCCCATGGAGTGAAGCACAGTAATAAATGGAAAAGAAGCTATGAAAATTACAGAAGTTTCAGCTTCTGCCTGCAAGGACAACGCATGAGGCTAAAGGTTATTTGCCTTGGTGTTTCTTCTGCTAATGCAGGTCTAGGTCTACTTTGTATGGGCTACTTACTTATATGGTGATTGTCTCAGAAAAAGAAGACAGTGCAGCTCATCTACTCTAAACATGATTCAGAATGGTTTTCAACCAAGGTCTCTTACCAATTCTAATGCAATCTAGAGCCAGTTTATCTCCACAGATCTCAAGCAGAGACTTGCAGAACTTAATTGTTTTTTCAAGCTGATAGGTATGGCAAATTTGACCTGACCTGGAGCCACTCTGCAGATTAAATTTTTTGTTTTGACTACCAATCAATTTTCTGGGTAAAAAGACTTAAAAAAATACAGAAAAAAATTCTTTGTAGAATACAATGCAAACATGTCTGAGAGGCATTTCTTATATACTAGTGGCTTATGCCAGCTGTTACTAGAAATGGGGGGCAAAATGCAGGGAGATTTAAAGAGAAAATATAAAAGCAATAATCACTGAAAGCCTCTGCTATTCATATATACATTAGGAAGCTTCCACCACCAATATAAAATTAGTCACACATGACATCAAGATGATACTTACAAAACCACTTGATTGACAAATGAGAAAAAAACTCCCTACAATTAGTAAAATTTTAGATGGTCATTTCTGAAAGCAGGTGTATTTTCAAAGAAGCTACATATTTAATAATTTTCCTTTGCAGAAAAAAACCACAACTGACTGGATTCTTGCTCCCTAAGAAATCAGAAATCCAGCCTAGCAAGTGCAGCTGGTAAACCCACTCAAACACACTTCTAAAAGCAAAGTCAACAATTTAAAGAATATTTCATAGGTACAAGTAATAATTGGACACCTTCACAATCATGGCACTCAAGTAAACCAAAACAGGTGTAGTTTCACCCCAGTTATGAGCTTCTGAAAACAAAGTGGGTGGGGAAAATACATCAGTTTGCCATTGCAAAAATTCTGTCTACTTCTTTGTGGAAAACTTTGAGTCTCCCCCATTATGTGGAATAGGGACTTAAATCCAGCAGGCGATGAAAATCTACCCGAACTTGGACAAGATAATAAGGCTTTGAAAAGTGCGGTCACAACAAGGTCAGGAAAGGCATGTAATAGTTGAAAATTGAAATCATGAAAGATTTCACCTGCACAAGGTAATTCCCATCCCAAGACTGATTCTATATATATGCCATAATGCAGTCTTTCCCTCTTTTCTAATCCATATATTAAGATAAAGAGACTGTCTCACCTACACTCTCCAAAAGCAGTACTAATGGAAGGTAAATTGGACAGAGGAGGATCTGTGTGGCAGTAGAATGGAAGAATGGAAAAGAAGGGTCTGCTCTTGTGCATAAGTGAAACTGGTGATTTATGTGGGAGGCTTTGGATGGACTGTTTCAGATGACAAGGACTGAGAACTGAGCACCACGGAGGTGGGACTATTGCTTGAAAGCAAAAGAGGGTACAAAAGAACCACACCACCAGGTGGTGAGAGACTTGAAATAAATTATTTGTACACCTGGACTCACAGAAAGCTCGGCTGATCTGAACCTAGCTTGTTCTAGTGATAGAGAGTTTGAAAAGGTCTATCATTAGATTAAGAGACCTCACAGATTTAGGGAGGGACAGATTAGAGAATGCGAGAACTGAAAAATACAGAGTGCGGAGGAACAGCTGTTTGCAGAGAAACAAATGCAGCAACGAACTACCAGCATGCAACTGAGACTTTTGGGGCAAAGAGACCCAGGGCAAGAACATTAGCTCTGAAAGAGGAATGGATGAGAAAGGACAAGCAACTGAAAAACTTAACCAGACTGTAAATAAGAAAACACAAGACTCTGAACTTCAGACTAGCTCTTCTCCACAGTCTGGAACCAAATCCTAACTTCCCAATCTTGTTCCAATGAAACTGGAAGACACAAAGGAATCAAGTGTCTAAATTCCAACTACTGAGACACAGGGACAGTTAAAGCCTACTACCTCGAAGAGTGTGTGTTCCTTCCAACAGCAACGTTCTCTGCTGTGCATGTAAGGATTTTGCTCCCATTTATGTCTCAATGAGGATATTAGCAAGTTACAAAGGACGACATTTCTATTCATTTTGCTAAGAAAACCCTAATCATGCACACCCCATATTACACTAATAAAATTTTATCAAATCCAACCTAAAAAAGTTTCAAATTCAGACTACTGGTGTAAATTGTAAATAAAGAATGAAAGGTATTTTTAGAGGCAGTTAAAGAAGAAAGGCAGTTAAAGGCCTGATTGTATACAACACATCTTCTTCAGTATCTGCCTTTATTCAGCTTTCACAGTAAATACAATATATCCTGAAGTGGGCACTCAAAGCCTAGTAACTAGTGAAATCCATGATTAATGTTATATGAGGTGACAGATCCTGTACAGGTCAGTGCTTCAACTTGTCCTAATCTTCTGTTTCCTCAACAACAAATTCTGAAGAACATGCTTTGGTTTCAACAGTAAGGATTAAACTTTACTTACATACACTGAAAAACAATTTAATTTCAGAACACATGATTTCACCTAACCTACCAAGATAGAAGATTCATAACAGTATTAAATTCTACAGGGGGAGGGAAAGTACAGATTTAAGTTTTTCCTCCTAGTGTGACAAGCACCGTAGTACTGTGCAACTGAAATTCCACATAACGAAGGAAAACATAAAAATGTTTTAAACCACACATATGCAAGAACAGAATAAACTTATTTTTAATAACATGATATAATTAAGGCCAAATAAAAATATAAATTAAATATACAATATCAATAAACCACACAATTTATTATAGCCACCTCTCTCTAGGCAGTCAGTAGCTACTACAATACATAATGTTGGTAGGCTTTGTTCTTTTTTTAAATGCAGCTGAAGTTACCCCACAGTGTACTGCAAGCTGCATACTTGTTCCATTAACTGAATCTAAAACAACAACCAAAAAAACCCTCAACAAACCCCAAAACAGACAAAACCAAAAAAAGCCCACACCAAACCCCAAAAAACCTGATGTCATTTTGGTTTTAGGATACGTGTATGAGATACTATCATATGAGAAAAAAAAAAACAACAGAGTTCCTCTACTGATCAAAAGGTTAAAGGACTGATACTATGCTTATAACAGGTCTTTGCTCAGCTGACCAACTAGGACCAATGCTATTGCAGTAGTGTTTCTATTATTGTTTATCACTTAATAATAGAAATTAAAAAATAAGGAGTATTTTTAAATACCCCTGAATCTTTTACAGCACCATTAGCAGATGAGCATCATGTTTCACAGTTACTAGTCTTGAGAATATTCTGGGTTTGTTACTTCAGAAATTTCAGTTTAAATTCTAAATATGAATCATAAATCCTCCAACAAACAAGTAGCTTCCTGAAGTAATTACACAATGCATACTTATGTTTCCAAATTGTAATTTTACTACATTAGCCAATACAAACCAAACAAAGACCATTGGTGCTTACAGTCACACAGAGAAAAATATCCGGATGTGAACCTGAATTTCTTAAGGTGGTTGAAGATAAATATGTTTCAATAATATTTAATAGTAAAAACCACTAATTACCTCCAGAAATATTTCCAAAAAAAGTTAAGGAAAAAAATTACAAATGAAGCAAAAGCAGATTTCCACTTTCTGTTAGAAGTGTCTGTTGTTTTGTAGAACAAATGAAATCTAACTAGAAAAAGAAAAAGAAGAAACACTGAGGGTGGAGGGACTTTTAATGAAAACAATTGTCTTCCTTCTTGCATATCCCCTTTAATTGTGGTGAGACATTCTTAGATTTTGAGAAAACATTGAAAAAAAGCTGAATTACACGCACCGCTGTTAGAATTACAAATAGTTTTCTTACAGGCTTTGTATCATATGCTGAACAAGCCCAGTTTTGCTCTGGTTTATGAAATGTGACAAGACCATAGTTAAAGTTATCTATGCTGCAGGCTATTGATGTTGTCTACTCAGATGATATGTCATAATGCCATGAGTCCAGTACTGTACCTTCTTTGTTTTCTTTCATTTATTTGACTGAAGTTTTATAAAACCAGATATGGAGGCAAGATCCAAATTTATGGCAGTTTCTGCCCATTAAGAATAAGCACCAAACCATGAGGGTGTATTCAGAAGCATCTCCTGTGATGTCTTAGACCTGCAAACAGAGTGAGTACTGTTGATTTTGGGTGGTTTTTCACTTTAGAACCACTGAAATGAAGAGCGTACAATAACACACACATCATTTTACAGCATTTTTACTAAGTAATATTTTTGTTTGTTTGTTTTAAAATGTATTTGTACTGGCAACCATTTTTCAAGAATTATCTTAGAAAATGTCAGCATTTTCCAGCTTTATCAAAGCACTATTCATTGTGCTAGAAACTGAATAAAGTTCAGTTACTGATACAGCGTTTACCACACTTTCAGAGGACATCACTGAGCAACAAGAAACTTCAGAAATTACCAAATTCTGTAGATAGTTTAATCTTGAAAACAGGGACATTTATGATGGAGCACATGTTGTTCCTTTAGTTGCCACCAATTTTGTTGGAAAATAAGAAACACAACAATTACACACTTCTCAAAATATTTTACAAACCACATGCACAATAACACAAGAATGATCAATAGAAAAATAAATACAAAACTACAGCTATCTAGGATTTTTGGACTGGCCAAACTGTTTATTAAAGGACTGAACTACTATAAAAGTTCTTGAACTGAAAGGGAGGAATTAGCTATGTCTAATCAGCATTTTACTGTGAATTAAGTAGTACTATTCTAGCCATGTGTTATAACAGTATAAATATGCACAGTTTATAAGAAGTGTTACTATCATCTATTACACTAAATGATATATTTGAGGGGAAAATGACAAGCTTTCAGGCATGCAGTCTGCAAGCAGAATTAGCAATCTTCCAAACCAAATACAAGTTGAGAACAATTAATTCAATTTTAATTTACTCAAACTTGCCAATTCAACTAACTAAAAGATCAGATAGTTCATAAATATGGGGTGGAGAAATATTAGAAAGGGAAAGAAAATACATTTGTTTGCTCCTATGGCGGGGAGGGAAGGAGAGACAGATACATAATTTATTGTCTGCGCAGCATGGAAAGGTTATCCTGGGGTGGCAAAAAAAAATATAATGCACCATAAAAACAATATCTCTGTTGAGTCCATGGTTTTTAGTGCCCAGTAGAGTTATGAATTTTAGTTGCAGAATTATCTTTTGACAGTATTGTGTATGTTTCCCATGAGGAGCAGGGCTAAGAGGTCAGAGATGAAGTGGCTGTTCTGGATTAAAGCTAATGTAACACAGCTATGCAAGCTGGAATTCAAAATTCAGTAAGACTAGTATAGCTATCCTGCATCAAGGTTCTCTTTATTGCAGAGCATGTTCATTCCCAGAAACAAAACATATGCAAAGACTCCGCTTAAGCCATTTTCAACTGTTGGAATAGTGTGAAATAACCTTAAACCAGTCTTGAATGATGCCAGAAAATTATTTAACTATGATGGTTATAGGACCATTATAGAAAACAAAAAACTGACACCTGGTATTAAGCACTTGCTTCTTTCTGCTCTGACAAAATTAAGAGAAAACCCAGAAAAACTTGAGACAATCTTTTACCCAACATAACTTCAATGAACTCCTGAGCTTGTTCTAAAGAACTTCCAGAATCCATGTTAACCTCAGGGCCAGGAAAGATAAGAAATGGCTCAAAACTAGCTGTTGGTTTAAAAGAACATTTTCTTAGCTCATGCAGAGGCATAACTACTCTTTCAAACATGTTGAAAGAGTAGTTTGAAGGCTCTAAGATTTCTTTACTTAAGAATCACTAACACTGGTTGTGCTCAAGTTTTCCAAGCTGAAGTCCTCCAAGAGATCTTTTGGGATTTTTTTAGACAGTAAATTCCAGCTGCCGAACCATTTCTCAAACATGCTATGCTGTAGAGGTTTAACCACTCACTAGGTGTTTATCCCACATTTAAAATTGCCCAAATTATGCTATCACTTAATAGATGATATAATAGATAAATTAAGTGTTCTAAATTACCTAGGCTGTCATGCTAGCTTCTGTGTGCTTCCTAGCCAGTTAACAATAAGGCTGCAAAAAAATCTTATGAAAAAGATACAGATATCTGATTGTAACAAAGGGGAGAAAGAACAGCTTCTCCCCTGAGAATTTTAAAAGAGAAATTAATGTTACACATTTAATATACAGAAAATGTATCTGAAACTTTATATATGTATGAAAAAAGAAACAGAATAAATAGGAGGCATAGTGAAACTGTACAAACAAGGATCACATTAACAATGAGAAAACATTTACATTACTGAGTCATGCTTTAAATGTTTTGAAGGGGCTAGAACGAAACTTCATGAGAACTAACCATCATATCAAAAAAGTATATTTTCATCAAGCCCAGTAGTCTTTATGCCCAGTCTAAGGTGAACAATGTAAGCACTTCAAACAAAATCCTTTCAACAATTAGAGCAACAAACTTCTACCTCCAAAGCCCCTTTCAAGGTTTTGGTTTAGATGGCAACCATGTATTTCTAGAGTATCTTTCTTTTACCTTAGAGTCAACAGATTTTTTGGTCTTCTTTATAGTAAGACTCAATCAACTCAGAGTCAGGTTAACAACTTAGATATGCAAATGACTACTTTTCCTTTTTTTTTTCTTTTTTTCTTTTTTAAGTAACTCAGAAATACTTCTTTCATGTTAATGGTCTTGGTAGTATGATACATAAGAACAATAAATGATTTCTACATTAGAGTTTTGCACATTCATTGTCACTGCCAAGCCACTTGTTAGCGTTAAGTTTTTAATAAAGGTCCATCTACAGATTTTACTCCCTTCTGTGAAAAACAGAAGATACTTAAATCTTTTTAACAAGACAATAATATATATCCCCCCATTTACCAAACAAAAAAATCCAAAACACCTCTTAAAACATTTATTTCTCTTACTTTATTCCACGGCCAAGGTGACAAGAGTCAATCATTTCGTACAGCTCTCTGTGTTTGCCCCATCCTTGCAAACATTCAGGGTCAGGTTGGACAGAGCTCCGAGCAACCTTATCTAGCTGAAGATGTTCCTGCTCAGTGCAGGAGGCTTGGCCTAGATGGCCTTTAAAGGTCCCTTCCAACTCAAACTATGCTATGATTCTACAGATTCCAGAAAACAGAGGCTGTGTGATATTACAAAAACTGTGTTAAACTTCTTAATCATAATTTTGAGAACTTGAACTTGTGTAAATGAGAAAGCATTACTTGTTACCTTAAAAAAGGAAATAAAAAGGGCAAATTTATTTCATATTACCATCAGTATGAGGAATGTCATCTCATTGGACATTTCATGAGAGACTTTTTTTTACAACTAACAATCAAGGCAATAAAATCATATCCTAGGGCTAATAAAGAACCTGTTCTAACTAAGTAGCTCAAAACCAAATAAATTTAAACATATAGGACTAGAACCATAACTTGCACCTGGTCTGATCAATAAATAAGTGTTCCATATACAGAATACTTAAAATGTGATTGAAAAATATCAGAAAGGAGATGATCATCTTGAAGATTCTGCAGGATATTGGGCGATTACTTAGTACATGAACTGTATTCATCAGAATGTGAATAAGAAAACATGGATGTAAACATATTCTTCTTTCTATACAAAATACAATGGAAAAATACATGTTAAAAAATAAACTGGGCTTTGAAAATTATTGTAAAACAGAATTAGTCACTCAGAGTGTTAGGCTGTCTAATTAGCAACAGCAAATGGCTTGCCAAGCCATTCTTCCCCTAATAGGTTACCATTATGATGAAGACAAGGACCTAAGATGACCAAAAAATAAAACTATGTGATATGGAACTTTTTAGCAAATGAAGTAATCTTTTCTGCAAACTTTACTATCATTAGTAAGAAAATTCCAAACAGAGGAGTATTGTTTTCTTGCAATGAAAAAAAACCCCAGAGAAACAATTTTCATTGTATTTAATAGACTTATTACTAGAGATCATTCCCCTGAGAAATATTCTATATAGTCACAAAGCATATCAATATCTGATTTTTGCCTAAGAGTCATGAAGAGTTGGAAGTGCTTCAGAACCACCTTTAGCTCAACAATGATTTCTACAGCCAATTAAACAGTGGAATTGATGGACTCTGAGAATGCCATATGCTGCCCTCTGCTGAAAAGATGATCATTATGACTTGAGGTCTTAAGACTGGAAGGCCTGACAGAAGGGAAAATTGAGTGGAGGATCCTCTGATTTCAGGGATATGGATAATCCCTTTAGGAAGAAAGGAAGACTAAATGCTCACCTGGGCAAAGAAAAATTTCACTGAACATATGGTATATGTCAGCAAATTAGTTATTAGAAATATAACTATTGAGAATTGCATTGATTATATTCATAAATGTCTTTAAAATGGCTACCTGTCAAGTAGTTTAGATCTAAGATGTGACTTACTTTAAACACATTATAATACAATGAGAAGAGCCTTTCAGAGTGAAAATTTTTTTTCACCCTGTCCATACTGCATTCATTGATTGGTGCATATGAATGTAGATGTATATGTTTCAGTTACTGTGAGAAAGTTAGTGATAATGCTGCTGTTAAATAAATAATAAAATGTTTACACTTACTGTGGAATATTTTTTACTTTTACAGAATCATTCTTAAAAAGGGGGAGAAGATATATACTAGCCATTTTTCTTATGCTTACTGTATCACAGCAGATACAGATGCACAAAAAGGGAACAAGCATTAAAGAAAAAGGCAAACTGCATTACGTCAAATAAAACTTTGTGTTTCATGGAGCAAAAGTTTGAGTATGGTACAGTTGAACTTCTGAGCTATAAGTCTATTGCTTTAACAGAAAAGATAATAAAAAGATCCTTAAATATAATTGCTTTAGTAATATTTTCTTCTAAGAAGCAACGCAGTGACCCTTCATTCTAAAGTAACACAGTATTGCGCAACAGTGCCTTATAGCAACACAAACAATTAAATGGTATTTCTGTAGCAGTATAGTCACATTTCTAATTTTATCTACAAAACAATATGTACCACCTAGCCTAATGTACAAAATGAAGGCTGAAGTGCTGTCATAGACCATGTTTCACAGGATTTCATAAACACAGTTACCCACTTAGCCTACGTTTCCCCTGCTGCATCACTTTTTATTATGACCGTATCACATGACGTTTTCTTCTGAATACTGCCATCTTTCTGGCACCGTACATACTCCATTATATGACACTGGAGGTGTAATATACACCAGAAATTCACATGCATGTTGTTGCTCCCTGGGATGATTGCCATTGAAGTATCAGTGCAGTAGATTTTGAAGTAAACTTATAGAGCATACAACAGCAAAATTTCTGTTTAAATGTTACACTCTATGCCTGCTTCCCACAGATGACACGTATTAACTGGTGTCACTACCACCATCTTAGTATGTGATCTATCTGCACCCTATCCCTACCTTTATGTACCTACATAGATACTCTTAGATTTCTATTCATGCTTCTTGTTAAAATATTGTAATTTTTTCGTCATGTTTTGATAATCAGGGATATTGCTTAATTTTCATATGTAATACTTTAAGAGGATTCTACTACTTGACAATTAAGGGAAAAAATGTTGATGGATTTACCAGCAGCCATTTTGGAATCCTGTCATGTTGACCATTCTTAGTAACACAAACTTGGTCAGACAAAATGTTAATACATATAATTAGAAGCTTTTACCTACATTATCAACTGATAAGGTTTATAATGGTTATATTAACACAGAAACCAAGCTATTGTTGTTATATAAGTTAATTGTAAAAAGCACTGTATATAAATGTGAGGTTGACGGGGTGAATATCATCATAAATCATGCAACAGCAGGAACTATATAAAATATTCTGGATATTGCTATGTTACCCATAACTATAAATATCTTAGTACAGGGACGGAAATGAAAATAGGGGAAAGAAGATGGGTTTAAGCCATTTTTGTGCCCTACATCTGATGGCTTCTATAAAATTCCCAGTATTCATTAATAGCTGTATGACTGCCTTCATTTATATATTGCTTCTCAGAAGCTAGGTGAAGCAGAGAATAACTAGGGAGCCCGGATCTGTTTCAGCTTTGCAGAGGTAGGAAGCTGAGGGATGGGTACTCTTTCATTACAGAAAGTTGCATACAGAAAGTTGCATAGAAAGAACGAACTTTTTTAATCAAAGGACTAGAACAGGGTTATCTATTCAAGATTTTATATAGTTAAAATTATCGCTGTTTGGGTACTTATTTGGAACAGCTTTGCTAAAGATATAAGTTTTATCATATTTCAAATAACAGCAACTATTAACAATCATTTACATTTGTGTATACTCACATTTTAGACAGGTAACTTACCCCCCATCTTGAAAACATCCTGTCATACAACTAACGAGTTGTAGAAATAAATGTTGTAAGATAAAAAGCAGGCTTTCCAAACTGAAATCTGAAGGCAGATTACTGTTACTATTTTTAGTGGACGGAATGGCTTGTTACAGTCAGGTTAAAACCCACCTATAGTTTGATAATACCTGTGACTTCCAAGATGCCACTTGATGGCCTGGCTCTTGGGCGCAGGGGGACAGTGACTGGTCAATGTTAACGGCAGGAAGCTAGTGGGCTAAGAGAGCCTCAGTGATTCAAAGAACACAAGAACAGTCCAAAGGGAAAATTTTTATAGTTCTGGGAGAAACTGAATATGAGAAGCTCCAGGGCAGCATTCTCCAAGATGTTCTCAGTGCCAGCTATTAGCTCAGACATAGTGGAAATCTTCACACATACCTGAATAAATTATATCAGGAAGAAGGATATGTTAAGAACTGGTGTCAGACATAAGCTGTACAACAGAACTTCTTCTAAAGCCAAAACAGAATGAGGCTGCTTGCACTTTAAAAACCTACTAGCTCCAGGAAAGTCAACAAGGGTTGCATCCCTTACAAGGAAAGCATCCAGGATAACAGATCTGCTAATTGTTTCATAATAAACCCTGCATAAAGCCCTACTTCTTCACAAAACCTCCAAACAACCCACAGAGAAAGTAACAAATTTGCTATCTACTAACTGATATTTGCTAAAAGTTTCTAAATTATTCAAGAATAACAGACTAAGCACATTATAGAACCTCACCCAGAATTGCTCTGGCACTAGGAGACTGAAAAACGCTAATATGGCATGGATTTTTGAAAGGGGATTTCATAGGAGCCCAGCATAGAAGCAGACAAGAACAATGTCCATTCTAGATAAAGCGCTAATATTCTAAAACAAAATAGTACCAGTGGATAAATGAATAACTATGACATAATAGTTTGTTCTACAGGAAACTGGGCCTCACGAATCTACTTTTTCTAAAGAAGCAGATGTGTACATAGACCAGAGAGGGTTGAGAGGGTTTGGTCTTTTGTTTTGTTTTGTGGGGAGGGGTGGTGGGGTGGGAGGGTTAGGGCACTGATGTGGAATATTGAGGGGGAATATTTGTTTTTTGGGGTGTTGCTTTTTGTTGTTTGGCTTTGTTCTTTTCAGTTTTGGGTCTTTTTTTTTTTTTTCTAATTTCCAGGCTGCACTCAACAATACTACTTACCAGAATTCTAGCAATTCCACTCAGAAAAATACCTGTATGTATTAATAATGAGTAATAAGGAGAAAGCAAAGGTAATGAGGTAGGTTAACCTTGGCTAACAGCCAAAATCCCACCCAGAAAGTCACTCATCTTCCCTTCTCAGCAGGACTGGGGTGAAAACAGGAAGATAACCCAGGAATGAGATAGCAAGTAGGTTGAGATAAAGACAGGGAGATTGCTTACTAATGAGTGTTGCAGGGGAAACAGACTCAGCTTGTGGGGAAATCAAGTTATTGTCCATTGAAATGAAAAAGGAATTACTAATTTAGGTAGTGGGAAACAAAAAGACAAACATTAAAAAAAAAAAAACACCTTTTCTCCCCATGTTTTCAGGATCAACTCCATTACGGTCTTCCAAACGTCTCGGCATCGCAGAGGAGGATGGGAGGTTGCTGTCAGTACACAGCAGTTCCTGTCTACTGCTACTTCTTTCTTTGTTTTAATGTGGGCTCTCCCACAAATTCTCCTGCCAGGAAAATCATCTCTGATGTGGGTTTGCAGGGAGTACCTGCTCCAAGACCTAGAACATCATCTTCTCCACATCCTACAACCTTGGTGTTGCCTTTGCTGTTTCTCTCTCTTTTTGCTTCCTTCTTTCTCCATTTGGTATTTTCTGCCCTATCTTAAATATGCCACCAGCTTGAGGGGCTCAGCTTTGGCCAGCTGTGGGTCCATTGCAGAATCTGCTGGAACACACTGTCAGTTTTCACTGTGAAAAAAAAAAAAAATGTAGAGTCTCACTGGGATTTGTATTGAGACCTGTGCTGTTCAAAAGATTTATAAATTATCTGATCTAAGACTAAAGAATTACAAAGTTTGCTCACTTTGATAATAAAAATGAATGTTTCAGAGATCACGGTACTGTGTGACTAGGCAATTAAGAGGCAGACTAAAATTCAGTATAGACAGATAGAAATTGATAGAACAAAACAAAAAATAATTCTGGCTTTACATATATAGTGATAGACTCTGAAGTATTACAAATTAATAGTAAGACCTTCAAATTATAACAGATCATCCCCTGGAAATATCAGGAATATGCTTAATAATAGTTAAAAAAAAAAAAAGCGAAGAGAAAAATGAAAGTTACTATGAAAGGAATATTAAAACCATAATGCCACAGAATAAATTAGTAGCACTGTATAATTCTGGTGGTCCTTCTTACCTCAAAAAGAATACAATATAATTGGAAAAGGTACAGAAAAGGGCAAAGAATGGATGAAAGCTGAAACAATTTCTGTACAATGACCAGGATTCATTAGCCTTGTGTCCTGGGTTCAGCAGTAGCAGTCATTTTCCTCCTTCTTAGTAGCTGGCGCAGTGCTGTGGTTTTGACTTTCAGCCTGGGAACAGCGCTGATAACACCGATGTTTTTAGTTGCTGCTCAGTAATGCTTACTCTGACCAAGGACTTTCTGAGTCTTATGCTCTGCCAGGAAGGAGGAGAAGCCAGAAGGAAGCAGAGACAGGACATCTGACCCAAACTAGCCAAAGAGGTATTCCATACCACAGCACATCATGTCCACTACATAAACTGGGGTAGTTACCCAGAAGGGTTAGATCACTGCTCGGACGGGCTGGGTATCGGTTGGTGGTGAGCAGTTGTATTCTCTTCCCTTGTTATTTCCCTTATCATTATTATGATTGGTGGTAGCAGCAATGGTTTGTGTTATACTTTAGTTACTGGACTGTTCTTATCTCAACCCGTGGGAGTTACATTCTTTCAATTCTCCACCCCATCCCTTCGGGAGCAGGGGGCGGGGCATTAAGTAGGTGAACAGGCAAGTATTTTTTACTGTCCCTTCTGAGAAATAAGAAAGGGAAATAGCAAACAGAAGATTAAAAACAAACAAAAAGAAGAAAAACCTTCAAACATCATTAAATTACACCTCTGACCACTGATTCATAAATGCTAAATTTTACTCAAAAAATCTCAAAATATTCATGGGGAACAAAAAATCTACCAACAGCTATTAAAAATAAAAACCCCTAATAGGAAAAAACCCTCTGTAATTCAGGAGATCTCTGATCTCCAAATCACTTAAGCCTTGACAGTTATTCCAAGAAAGGATCACTGCCAGACCAGAACATGTACAATTTAGTTCCATAATGTACATCTTTGACATGGAACTATGATTCAGTGGCTCAAACACAGCCACAGAGGGTATCTGAGACCTGGGGGTGAAAGACATGAGGTTAGAGGAAATCTGAGTCCTTTCGGAGTAACAGCTGGAGGCTAGGTTAAATGTGGTTGTGCATTTCAAAGAGCACTGGACACCTATATTTTGGTTATTAAGTCCTAGCTTTTATGTTGAAAAAGGTGCTCAGGTCTATAGAGGTCCAAATGTCAGGTATATCCCTTTCCATTTATAGGAGTTAGGCAGCTAGTAAACACACTTACTTTGGATGTCAATATGCTTGCTGGTGCCACAACCAGTGGAAGAATCTCAGATAATTTATGTTTATTGTCAAATCCCTGCTTATAAGCAATCTATAGCCGCTGAATTTTATAGTGATTACATCCAAATTACATCTATAGTGATCTATCCATCTCCACTGTGTATCACTTACTATAAGTCCTCTGAGCATTTAATACTTTTCCAAAGCTTATGTTTAGAACAGCAAGATAGTCATTTGCAACAGACGAACATTTCAACTTCAGATATCACAGTTACCTTGATAAATTAATAGAATGCTAGTGGGACTGCATATCTAACATTCAAAATAGATTTATATCCACCAATCCAGAAGTAATTCAGCCTCTCCTGTACCTTTAAATAACAGCACTGTTGTGCCTCATGAACATTCACTATTCTTTCCCAGGGAACTCCAGTTTCATTTAATGCTCAGGATGAATCTGCTCCGGTAGGAAACCATGATTGTAAGTAGAATTTTCATTTCATTTACTGCAGCACCTGCAAATTGTGTAATAAACAACTGCACAATCGAAAAGACGGTATCATGATCAAAACAAGTGATAGCTTCCCTGGAAAACTTGGATTGTGTCCTTCTGCTAGATGCCTTAATTACACTGATAAGGCACTTAAACCAAGCTTCTCTGAGGCATCATTAATTGTACCCCCATATATCCTGTCTCAACTTACTTCTTAAATATCTTTTCCAGAAATGCTGATAACATAGCTGCAAATGTGATCTGGAAAAGTTCTACTTTCAACATATAGGAGTTAATACAGAGCATATAAGTAGCCTGAAAAAAACCCTAGGTTCTAAGTTTTTCGATTTGCATATGTGGAATTATTTTATATGGATAACACCACTCTCTTTTCTCCCTTATTTCTCTATAAGCAGGTTACATCTCAAACAACAGCCCAACAAAGCTGAAATACAGCTGAACTGGGACCTGTATTTAATATATTTATATTTCATCTAAATTGTGTAAATTGTGGTCTGGAAATTTTTACTGGAATTTGCTTAACTGTGAGGGAATGAAAAGGTCAAGACTGTCTGGTCAAGGAAAATTGTAAGAGATGGCCAGGAAAAGGAGTTAGGAAAGAGTATGCCAAAGGACATGGATAAACTTAAGATTAGCTGGACAAAAACTGGAAAAAAGAAACAAAAAGAGGACAGAGATGAGCACTCCTATTTTAATACCCATACTAGATCAGAAAGCCTCTGCCTCACAGATAGTAGGGAGGGAAATTTGCTGAGAAGCCAGACAGGAAATTTGCTGAGAAGACAACAAGAAGTGTGCATGCTTGAAGAGGTCTATGGGTCATGATGAGAAATAGGCCATAATGGTAAGCCACAGTAGCAGGTGAGAGATATAAAAGGTTTGGATTAACTGGGATAAGGACCCACGGCCAAGGCGATATGGGTGGAACAGCAGACGCCAGGAAAACTGACATGGACTGGGCAGAAAAGTCCATGCCATGCTGGACTTTCCTCCAAAGCCCGAAATCAAAGCCAAGGTTCTGGATGTCCTGTGTTGTTCATAAATATCTGTGAAATCCTGCTGGAAAGCATGTTCCTCTCTTACATTCATCTGTGTAGTGGATGTATAGCCAAATGAAACTCTCATCTTTCTCATCTCTGTTTCAGCTCCTCAGCCTAAAACCAACTTCCAAAAAGAGTCTTTCTCACAATTACTCTTCAATTTTTTACAATTTCGAGCAAGTTTCCCTCACTCTTTTTAAAGTCTCGGTTTCAGCACATGCTCAGTTATCAACACCAGGCTTACCTAAGCACCAGCAGCCAGGCTAAGGATAGCAATGGCCCAACTAAAAGGAACTGCATTGCAACTCACAATTCCAATGCCCCATAGCTATTCTGGCTCAAAACTGCACTAAGGAGGAAATTTATTCAGTAGCTTAGTAGAAACAGCAGAGGTGCTAGCAGTGATGAGATAACTGAATGTCTGGGGTTGATGCACAAGGTCTTGTTGGATGTAGAAGATGCAAAGGGAGGAAGTATATGCCATTGCTATCTGTTACAATTACCAACTATGAGAGGATCACAAATGCTTAGAGATGACAGAGTATTAGCATTTCTGTTCAAAGAATTCTACTGACTTACACTGAGCTTACAAACCACAGTTTTTCAAAAGACAATAAATGTCGATGGCAGCGAACAGAGAATGAAGAACCAAGTGTGGAAGCTTTGGATAGAGACCTTTTGTCTTGGGCAACCGAGTCATATTACTGATACAGAAACTAGTCCCATGTTAAAGCACACAGACAATGAATTATTTAAATGGAAAATAAATGTAAAATAGCACCAATTTTCTTTCTTCTTCCTTTTTTTTTATTCTTTTATTTATTTCTCTGAAATGACAGGGCCTTTTTTAGCTGTAATGACTATAAGCTAGCTGAGGGAGACACCAGCATGTAAAATTTTGCAACAAATTCTCAAATTCAGTAAATAACTGAAAATAGGCCAATGATACTACTGGTTCTATAGCACTCCTGTCACAATCTTCCTTAAGAAATACTGTTCCTTTGCGAAGACCAAACTATTTGTAGTTGACATATGATTCTTTCTTTTAGAAAGATAACATTTTACCACAACATATATACATAATACATATCTAACGTTATCTCAAACACCATCCATTTCTAACTTCACTTCAATGCTTGTCTGTACTATTGGCATACACTACAAGGGAAGCCTCAGAGATGGCATATTTATACTGCAAAATAAGTTGAAAAGTCCTTAAATTGTATTCTAAATATTAATAAATATTAATAAGTATTCACGGTTCGCCAAGAGAAAGAACACAAATGTGAGAATATTTTTTCAAGAAATGGGAAATTCTGATTTTTTAATAGTGATCAGAAAAAAACAAAAAACAAACACCAAAAAAAAACAAAAAACAAAAAACAAAAAACAACAAACAAAAAACACCCACAAAAAACAACCACACTAAAAATCTTGCATCATAATTGTCTCAGTGGCCAAGACACTCCAAGGGGAGGTGAGATCTCCTAGGTCAATGTCAGTCTTTGCTCTAGTTAAGGAACAAAGGAGATATTCTGAAGTACTCTGTTGAACTCATGCATCTACTCAGCTTTACACGAAATACTTAAATATACATGCTGGCAGACAGCAAAATCACTTTCTGTCCATGTGGTACTCTCATGGAGAACAGGAAATGAAAGTTTGTCTTTCTCAAGAAAAAGAAAGAAAGTGAGCTAAGACCTCCCACATCTGGGGAAAACGCTCTAA
The DNA here is from genome assembly GCA_009867235.2 of Psittacus erithacus. NCBI lineage: Eukaryota > Metazoa > Chordata > Aves > Psittaciformes > Psittacidae > Psittacus > Psittacus erithacus. The sequence goes on along the minus strand of WYDI02029625.1, from coordinate 89,131 downwards.
CCACTGAACTCTCACACAGAATTAATATGGTAATACAGGTATTATATACATTATCAGACTAATCCTTTCCCTTTTTCCTGAATGCTGCTGTTTGGATAAACTAATCCCAAACTGTTATTTGCTTTAAGTAAACCAAAACCAGAGACCCAAGATTATATTTAAGTAAATAAAAAATGCAGTCTTAGGTCTCTTTTCGCAAAATTAACTTCTCCCAGAATTAGTGTCCTTAAAAGGACTTGGCATCAAGGAAGAACACAATGTCTGATCTAGTATCACCGAAGGTGACAACAGAGCTGTAAACTATAAACATCTATAAGCTTACAATAACAGCTGTCAGGCAAAGAGCTCCCTGCAGTTTTTGACCATCTGGATAGCTCCAAACTTTTCTTAATCTTGGTCAAAAAAGAATGTAAACAGGGTTGTACAAACATGGGAATCTCAAGCAAGAACAGAGACACTACTTTGCATCGGCTACTTCACTATTCAAATAATGCATCTAACTTTTGCATCCACAAGTCAAAAAATAACGTTGGTGAGTAGCTAAGTATTCACAAAATAACCAACAAAGTACTCAAAAACATGACCTAAAAGTGAGAGAATCAAGAAATTTCACCTCGTTAGTATAATGGATAAGTAGATTACAGTCTGTAAATATATACACAGAAAGACTAATTTCAATCTCACAGAGAGAGGCACAACCCAGGAAAAACCCAGAGAAGACAGACAAACTTAGAATTAACAGCACAATTAACAATGCGGAGCAACCCATTGAAAATTATGGTAGATACTCCTATCACTGAAGTACGCTTTTTGAAAAACAAGGTGGAAGGGATTTTTATCTTCAGAAAGACATGACCTAGTTCTAATGGGAAGAAACTAAGACAGCCATGAGGTCTCTGTTGTACAGCATGCCAGGCTAGATGATCACAGTACTCCCTTCTGGCTTTTTAATCCATGAAACTGTGTACATTTCCATTTCAATGAAACTGCATCTTTCAATGAGCATTTTTGAAAGGAACAGCTTTCCAGTGAGCTCTAGTTATGCCTTGAAGGCATAGAACTGTTTTGGGGGAGGCATGTGAAAAACTTCTGGATAGCACAATATGGTGTTACTCTGAATGGGGAAAGCATTCAGTCCTTTCTGAGCTGAAGCTGGGACCAAGTACAGTATACAGTAGAATCTGCTTTGTTTAACAGAGTTCATTTGAAAATTAACTATTTGTAGCATCACCCTAAATCAGTTTATGCACTCAGTTCCACCATTTCATTCATTTGACACTGGCTTGACATAACTTAATTTTAACTTGGTTTTGTTTCCCAGATACTTTCTGTTAAATCACTACAGAAAAGGATGTGTAATGTAAGTGTTAGCACTGGAACAGATTTGGATCAGGACATCTGATTTAGTTTTCTCAAAAAGGAATTTTTGTTTTGTTTTGTGCACACTACTTGGAGATCTGAACTAGCATAAGACAAATGGATAACACTGGGCAATTCATATATTTCTTACTGCACCAGGACAAATCACTAGAGTAGACATGGCCTTCACAGACCCTCTGGCTATGGCAATCTAACCAGTTCACTATATCCCCTCTGTGTTAAACTATCACTCCATAATATTAGAGGGATAATAAAATATTTTTTAAAGATCCATCTCACTATTTTGAAGTTTTAAAGTCACTGATTTTGACAGCAATAAATTCAAACTAACATGATTTTGGTATGGAACACAGAATGTTACTTATTCATATCTATTTCATTTTCTCACAGTAGTATCCATTTCATTAATATCTTCCTGTGATTTTTATTATCTCATTGCAGATAGGTAAGGAGTCAGTAAAAAAAAAAAAAAAAAAAAAGTTAATTCTGACAGCTGACACACAGAAGTAAAATTGCAGATCCTTTACATGAAATTATTTTTTCTGCAGGTAATACAATAAAATGCAAAGACCCTCGAGTTCAATGACATAATATCAGTTTAAATGCAGTTTCTCAATAAACATAGTGTATAAAGACTTAAAACATAAGCATATCTTAAAGATAGAGAGGATAACCACAGTATACTACCTTTTGAGAAGATCTCGTTATTTTGTGATTTAATCTCTGTCTTCAATTTGTATGTGTGTGTGCACTACAATCACATTTAACCTTGAGAAAATCCTGTGTCTGGTACGTGTTTTCAGCAGGGAGTCCTTATACTAGTAAATTTGAAAACCAGATCTGACTTTATACTTACTGTGATGCCAACAACGGCTCATGCAATTATTTGTCTTCTTTTAGCTTAGTGTTTATGAATAACTTCTTATACCAGCTATCAGTTGTTATCTTTTTGTTAATACTTTTCATCATCATGTCTGTAGAGGTCACTGTGATAGAAAGGGCAAATCATATAGAAAATATCTGCAGTCATGAATAAAGAGTTTGAAAATAACGCTATTCCCTTTTCATTGTTTCATCCAAAATGTTACCTTTCACAGTCTGACCTCAAATGTGTAACAATACCTGATGAGAGCACAAGAACAGCAACAACCACATGTTTCTCCATAATTGCTGATTGTCAGTCATTTCTTCAGCATTAACAACATTGCAGACAACTCAAGGTCAACCGTATCTTATGCTAAGGGACAAAGCCCTTCTTATCAAAAGAAATGGGCAAGCCAACAAAATCTGTTGCCAGCTTCCAGATGAGTGCTTGATTCTGGTTCAGTTTTGTGCCCATGACTAAGGAAAGCAAAGCCACTAGAGAATATTCTGGCAATATAAACTGGCAATCAAAGCAACTGAAAATATCACTACTAGTATTTTCCCCTTTCATACATGCGCAATCAACTCTGTGTGTTTGCACAGTATTTTACCACAGAGAGTTAAACTAGCGCCCCAAGACAACCTTCCCTATAAACATGACCTTAACAGTGTTCTACAGGATGCTTATGAAGACAATTCCCTATCAATTTCTAGAGTGTATTAAAATGTGTAAAATTACATTAAGCATATTAGCAATTTTCCACCTTCAATCTTACTAAATTCACCACTGAAACTGATAAGAAATACTAGGGCAGAAATAGATTAAATAAGGTGGTGTTACAAATTTGGTTAAGACCATTACTAGGCACACAAGGACTGAAAAATTTAAGTAGGTATTGTCTTTGTATAGGTGCACGCAAAAGAAACAGAATCAGGAAAAAAACAATTCAGAGGGAGTTTTGCAAAGAAAGTAGCCAGATAACAACAAGCACAAAGATAGCAACAATATCTGTTAGGGATGTAAGCAGGAATTATTGTTTGCTATTTTCACCAGGCACTAGATAAAACTGTAGGAAAGAAAGTATTCTGCAAATTCTCCTAAAGGCACTGGGATTTTATAACTTCTTCATAATTAGTCATGTTTTAACAGAAAATAATTCAATTTTTAAAACAAATCCATGAAATAGCTGTCAGCTCAGGTTAGAAAGGCACGAAAGTAGAATATTACTTTGTTCAAATACAAGAATGCCAGTTTTAAAAGTCTTTACCTTGTTTTTCATGAGAAAAACAGTTTAAAATTTAATACTGAACTACTTATCCTTTCTGTTGAGTAGTAAAGAACAAGATTAATGTATTCCAATCTTTTGATGGAAGACTTTAAAAGAAAGGTTTAGAAGGGTCTAATGCCATGAAGCAATTGGCAAGAACATCAGCTGACCTTATGCACTGAATGTTTCATCTCTCTTGGCGCCAAAATTGTTTTTCTTCAGATCCACAATATGACCCCTGTCTCACTGCCAAAGCAGTCCTTGACATTAAGAGATGAAATTCTGGTGACAGCAGATTTTAGGGCATAAAAAATGGCAGATTCAACACCATCAGTCTCATAAGACTAGTGGATTAGGCTGATGGAATTTCCCCTCCCAAAATTGTTCAACATCAACCTATCCTTACTCATAAAAATTGAGCAATATTGCTTTCCTGCTGCTAAATGCTATGCAGACTGATTAATTTTAAAACTTATAAAAATTATCTGGGTTTTTTCCCTAGCTAAATAATTATCAGTAACAAAGATGCATTTCTCAACAGGCAGACATCAACTAATGAATCCTGACACATGCTAAACACAGTATTATAAATACCTCATGAAGTTTTACAGTGATTGTTTAAATGATAAGTGCTACAAGCTCTACTTAGTCCGAGTTCCATTTTTAGAATTACGATGTGCATTAATCAATATTGTTTGGACTCCATACAACAGGTTTTAAGTCTTGTCATGATAATAATTCAGTCTATAACTAACAGCCAGATGAACTCTTCAGCTCCCAGTCTCTTTTGTGCATATTTAGAACACCTGGGTGTCAAGGTATCATTACAACTTAATAATGTAGCACAAATGTATAAGGGAAGAGAATACAATCACCACAATCACCACTCGCAGATCGAGCAGAGAGAGAGAGAGCTAGCCCTTCCGGGTATCTCCCCGTTCACACCCTGGACA
>WYDI02029625.1:45697-84566 GCA_009867235.2 Psittacus erithacus | reverse complement strand
AGAGCATGAGACTCAGAAAGTCCTTGGTCAGAGTAAACATTACTGAGCAGCAGCTAAAAACATCGGTGTTATCAGTGTTGTTCTCAGGCTGAATGTCAAAAACACAGCTCTGCACCAGCTACTAGGAAGTAGAAAAATGACTGCTCCTGCTGAACCCAGGACAGAAGTGAAGTGTTTAGCATTATGGAGAGAGTTTAGTGACCCTTGTTTGAAAGCACAGTGGTAATTTTTAAAATAGACCCTACAGGATGGAGTGCTTACACCACCTGAAGTGTTCCCCTACCCGAAAAAAAAACCTTGTAGGGGCAATAATCATTTTTTCTCTCTTTCTTTTTCCATCTTAACCTTTCTTGTCAGACAGTTTCACTTTCAGCTCTATGTTTTGACTGGATGATTATTGAACACTCAGGAATAAATTACACCTACCTTCAGAGAAACATACCTGATGTCAGTGCAGTGTCACTGAAGACACCAGCAGTGAAAGAAGGTGGTCACGTGGAGGTCATGGCCTTGAGAATAACACAACTGGTTCCTTTTCACCCAGATATGTGAAAATCTCATAAACCGATCAACAGAGCATGCTGTAGAGCTCATACATATAACTGTTTGCAGAAATAATTTTGAAGTGACTGCTTTAAAGCAACAAAGGGCTCTTGCACAGGATAGTCATTGCAGGTGCAGTCTCATGGCTAGCTTCTAACAAAATAGATGATGAGCAGAGGATGACTTGAGGTTAGGCAACCAAAGAGACAACACAGACCATGCAAGTGAAGAATTACATCATAGTGGGATTTCTCTTCAATATCTAAGCACATACAATACCAATTAGCTTAGTACAGGTCCTGCAAGATAATTGGTGTGTTGTCTTCTCTCAGGTGAAGCCTCTGTGGGATAAAGGGGCCCAACCTTGACTCCCTGTGTTGAAGGTGGAGCTCAGGGGGCAGAGGTGTTCAACCTCCATCCTGCTGCCTCTGAGGGGGCTGTCTTCCTGGTAGCTTGGGTTAATCTTTTACTCACTGTCAGAGCTTTGAAAAATGAATAACTTGGCTCGTTTCAGAACCATTAGGTAGTGCAAGAGAGGAACAGTGAAAAAGACTGTTGAAATGACATTACTTAAATTATTTTGAAAAGCATGAGGCTTTTAAAATTATTTTGGCCAGGAATTTAATTTTTTTGCTTTTTTTTTCTTTTGTCAAATCTCTGAAACACTTTTACTTTTTTATATTCTCATTCATATTAGAGAAGTGATTGAGAAGCTGGTGTAGAGGAAGTTACAAGACACAATTAACAAGCCTTGGTCCAAGACTGTGCTGTAGTGGGTTTCCTGTTTGCTATGAACATTAAGGGGAAGAAGATTTGGAGTGTGTTTTGTAAGCAGTCCAACCAGGCCTGAGCCTTGCTCCCAGATTGTTGAATAATCTCCAGGTGAGACAAGTATCTCACCACTGAAATTTGGCTAGGTAAGTGGTTACACTTGAGGAGAATGGCTGCCCCCTGAATGTAGGAGCTCATGCTCCCTCTTCTACATTCACTTTAAAACTGGCTCTGGTATGTATTAAAATGGTCTCAGTCTTTTCCAGTGTTTCAATTTCAGTCATTTTGTAAAAGTCTGTATTCCAGCTGATGAATGTATCACTGTTAACTCAGTACTGTATTTATTATAAAAAAGAACCAAGGATCCTCAGTCATCACCTCTGTCCTTCAGAGTCCCTTTTTAAATACAAACCTAAGTGTAAACCAGTCAGCGAACAGGCCTGGTCCCTCCTGATTAAACAACCAAGTATGTGGCTGTGACCTGTGAGAGTGGATCCTGACTGTGTGATGGCAGTGGTTTGCTAATTTACTTTTTCTTCTGAAAAAGTCAAATTCTTTTAAATTACAAGTGAATTCATGAAAGTCAAAGCCTGTTCAGAACTAGGCGAATTTGCCACAAAGGTTATTCTCTAGATCATTCACTCAAGGTCTGCTTTGCAAATTACAGACTCACTCTGTGGCTGAACTTTTTTTTTCTTCTATCCTTAGAAATTTCAGTAAGTCTCAGCTGTTTATAGGTCACACTGATTTGCTTCAATAAACAGAGTGGCTGAAGAGCACACCTGATGATATTAAGTAGCTCTCTTCTTCAAGTCTAGCTATGCTACTTGAAAGTCACTGAAGCTGGGTCTGAAAGCATCTCCAAAAGCAAATGAGATAATTACAGCAGCAGAATCAAAAGAAAATCAGCTGAGACTGGAAATGCATGAAAACAGTTTAGTCAGCTCTAGGTAGCACTCTGGGGAAAAAAAAGTGTTTATGGGTGGTCATTTGCTCTCAAGGCAACTGCATCATAAGCTTAGGCTACCTGAAGCTTGCCTGTTTAGGGCCCATGGAGGTACAAGCACATGTATTTTTATTAGTTATCCAACTGCTCTTATCTGCTTTAAGTGTCTTATAGACAAAGAAACCTAGTTGGAAAGCACAATGTCAATTGCTTTTTGCTAACCTCATTTAGTTTTCCTTGGAATATTCACCTATTAGTATCTTTCTGTCTTCCTGCCTATTTCTCCTTTGCCCTTGGTGTTTGAGTAGTTATGTCACGGGATTGGTGTAGTCTGTTCTGTCTTGCAGTGTCATTTGCATGAGCTTAGAATCTCTTCTAAACAGAGAGGAATGTTTCAGCTCTAGTACCAAAGCCTGCATTTTCATAGGCCTACATCAGGAGTGCATGCTACCCCGATGGTATTTGCGAGTTCATGCATAGGGATGGGAGTCTTCAGAGGAAAGAAGAGTGTCTTCTGTACAGTCTTGTCTGTCGTGGTGCGAGCATTGCAGTGTGCTTGGAGAAAAGCAGAGCACTCTCAAGAAAAAGTTTTGATCATCTTGTGCTGAGCTGGAAAGAGCATCTTAATGTGGTTTCTTTGGTTTTTTTGTCCCTTGAACAACTTCAGGACAGCTTTAGTGAACTGAAATTCTGAGAAAAAATTTGCCGGGCAGAAAGTAGGTGAACTGTAGTTCAGTGGTTAAAAAACTCCAGCTAACCTTAGAAGTTAAATTCAATTGCAAGGCAGCTTTATACCAGGGGTAATTCCATTATCAGCCTCTTGGTAATCCAGGTAACAGGCTTGCTTAACTTTGGAGAGCCACTAACAAAGCAAAGGCGGCTGGGGTGGGCCTATGCTTAGGTTGCCTAACATTTTAAATTAGATTTTTGCAGGCTTTTTTTTTCCTTTTTTAATTCTCCTTTGAATAACACCTCCATTGTTTGCAGAATGCTTTTGGGATTCAGCAAGGAGAAAACTCATCTACAGAAATGTTTCATCTGTATTCTGTTTAGCTTTATTTGAGTGAAAGTGTTAAAATCATTGCCTCCCTTTTTCATTTCATGCTGTGCAGGGAGGAGTTGGGAGCCTGCGTATTTATCAAATGAGTCAAAGAAGAACTGGGTTCTAGCTGCCATCAGCATTCAGTACATGCTGAAGGTTGCAGAAGAATCACCAGGGAGCTGCCATAGAATCTGGAAAGATCAGTACACAGTCTCAGTGCAATCACAGAATGGTTTGGGTTGGAAGGCACCTTAAAGCTCATCTAGTTCCAGCCCTCTGCCACAGGCAGGGACAGTGGTGTCTGAAGATGTGAATCCCACCCTGTGAGGTTCTGGGGAAGAAAATTGAAAAGGGGTTCCATGAATTCTCTGATAGAGGAAGAGAAAACCAAAAAGTTAACATACCTACAGATCTCCCACTTCTGCTTTCAGTGCTTACATTTATATTCTTGAGGTTCCTTCATATCCTTAGCATAATTTTAGCTGTATTTAGTTCTTTAGGCTTATTTCTGAGACAATTCCAGACTCCATGAGGCATAGCATGAAAATGTCTTTTGCCTTTAACCAGAATAGGTATACTGCATACCTTTGGAAGCTGAGGGAGGACAAGATTTGGAAACAAATGGTCCCTGGGCAGAAGATAACGTCATTCTACCACAGCCCTGTTGCTGGGCTCCTGTAGCGTTGCAGGGCAGCCCAGCAGCAGTAGCAGCATAAATATTTTTGTGAGGGGTAGCCATTTAATTGAGCAAGTGATTCATTATACATATAAAGACAAAAATTTCGTATAAGTCCTTTCATTTTTGTTTCTTGTGCTTATTTTCCAGTTATTGCTGAATTTATTTACATGTTTTGAATTCTCTCACTGGAAGTGATACCTGTTCATTATGATGAAGGTACTCGTTTGATAGCTGTGATTAAAAAAAGAAGAATTGCAAACAATCAGTAGCAGGCAGTCTGTGTTGGTGGCTGTTGCCTTTTCTAGGTAATTTCATAATGTTCGTAAAAGCAGTAGCTGAAAGCAGGTGTGATAGTCTTTATTTATTTTGCTGTCAGTCATTGCAAATTATTTCACTTGCTCCTGGCAATACAAGAGGCCTCTGTTTAGCCACAGAGGCAGCAAATTGCTTGATACTTAGTCTCAGTGCAGGGTGTACAGCTGCTTAAGCAGGCGCTGCCTAGAGTTATCCAGGGCAAAAGAGTGCTGTAAAGTGGCAATGAACTGATCAAATTTTAACAGGGAAAGCTTTCAACATCATTAGTTGCATGCTGTGAGTGCACCGCTTGGGTGGGCATAACAGGGTGTGCTTGCTCAACATTCAAAGCTGGCTTAAAGTCCATTTACAAGATGGCAATTTTTGCCATTTTCTGATGTTTCAAAGTGTTAGCTGTTTACTATGTTTGCTCTTAATTATTTGTTTGAATATGGAAAGAGGAAGGCATGAGGAATGACAGGTCATTCTGTGCTTTGTTCCACTGCTGTCTGCATTAATGTCTTGTAAGATAAACTAGCTAAGAAAAAAACACAAATGTGGCTATTTCCTATGACAAAATCACTATACTTGCAGTCAGTGTTTCAGAATAAGATAAAGGAGGTGATACTTCAAATAATAATTACTCTCCAATTTCATACCTCCAGTTTCAGCTGCCTGCTAGTGCAGGCTGCAGTAGAAGCTTAAACTGGCTTCAGGTTTAGTTTCTAGTATTACCCAAGGAGTGCGACCATCACTTCAAATGATTCAGTGGCTGTATTGCATATTACCACATTGAAAATAATAGGACTAGGAGGATATTGAATGCCTCAGGGTGGTGTGGCTTTTGTATTATTAAATATTGATTGAGAATGTGCGTTTAGGTTGAGATAGGGTTTCAAAAGGAACAAAAAAGGCTTGAGATTTTCAGATAAGCCTCGCTTTTTGGGGATGTTCTGTTTAAACTAATTTTACAGGGTGGTAGCATTCCTCTTTCCCAGTGTGTTATGAAGATGTCTTAACTGATACAGGAAGAAGTCCTGACTTTACTTGCTCTCTGTAAGCTGTTACCATGCCTAGACAAAATTTCTTGTTGGAGGATGAAATCCTGTTATTTAAGAAGTAAAGTTTGGGGCTTGCCATTAAATCAGAATTAAATTCTTTCTTCAGAAAGAATCCCTGTAGTTAATCAGAAGGAAATTAGTGTTACTTGCATAGATTGCCTTTTGGTTGGGTTTTTCTTTTCTATTCTGTTTTCTCCAGAGGAGTGGTGTGTTTGTCCAGAGAGTACATGCTGCTGACCACAGAGTATAGTTTCCGGATTTCTATGAAGCTGATGTTTTCCCATGCTGTGTAAGCCAAGCCCCTCAGGCACCATCTTTCTGTAGTAAAGTGATTGTTAAAATATTAAAAAACATTCTTCCTCCCATGGCACATGTTATGGAGAGAGCCTTGGAGACTGTTATCCTTAGATTGGCCCCGATTTGGGAATAATGCCCTCCAAATGTTAATTACCTGAGAATCTAGTGACCATTAAGAACTAATTAGCAAGGTGCCTTGCAAATACATGAAGTATAGAAAATAAAAGGCTGTAATTTCATATCATGCTACACAGATTCAGTTAGGAGTGATTTCTGTCATTGTGTATGCTTACTCATACATCTGAACCTGAGAAGGGAGCATGTCTGCTTTTATATCTGCAGGGAGTAAGGATAGAATGAACCCAAAAGATCAAGGAAAAAAAAAATCAAGTGATGTCTGTAGATGCCTGCCTCTGAGGACAGGCTGCAAAGTACCTTATTTCTTGATAATTTTATTCCTCCAGATTGGCTGTGGAGTCTGCTTTTTATGTGTTCTCATTGCCAGGTTTTCTTGTGAGATCATTGCATGTGTCAACGTCTCAGGTTAATTGAGGAATAACTTTTGGCTTCATACATAAATGACTAGCCTTCATCCAAGGGAAAGCACCTTCTTTAGGGGCTTTCTTATTTTCTGCAGCTTGGCAAAAACTCAGGCTTGTTTGTAAGTCATTAGAAATGTCATAGCAATGTGTGCCCAGCTGCCCAAGAATGTAGGTGAGCTCCAGCAGGGGTCTCCTATGGAATGAAGGTATGTTGAGAATTTAGTTTGCTGGCTACAATAATATCCCACATTTATTAAATGAAATATGAAATACAGATGGAAGTCATCATGAAGACCTATGGCCAAGTTTGACTGCTGAATTGGGTGCAGCACACTGATTTATATATTGGAGACTAATTTCACTCCTAAATAGAAGAAACTTTGGGAAAGAAAAAAGTGTAGCACCTGGCACTATCAGAATAAAAGGAAATGACTGATGCCTAAAGAATTCAAATATCTAAATATTTTGTCTTCTTTATAAAGGAGAGTTCAAGTTCTATGTAAAAAGTTGCTACCAAAACTAAAATAGCTGTTCAAGACAGACTGGCAAGAATTAGCAATCAAATCATTGTACATGGGGAAGTTATTACAGCTAAAATAAAAAAAATGTAGATCAGGGTTAATTATAAGATGATGCAGTAGTATAATTAGTATTCTTCCTATGGAGGATTATGGGTCCTTCTAAATGCCCTTTTTGATTGCCTTCTTCCCTTTTTTAATTTCCTCCTTGTCCTTTTTGATTATCTACCCCATGACCCTCAGGGCTCCTAAACGTAATACAATTGAAATAACGTTTTTGTTAGAGGTGGTTTTTTTTTATAGGCTATTAACCTCTTGCTTACCAAGCACTAAGAAATTCTTTTCTGTGAGAGCTCCACTAACCACAGAGGAGCTCTCTAGTATCCCTGGAGGTTTTTATGTAGTGCAGCTTTTTGCCTGTCCTGAAGCAGTCTCTAAGGATCTGTCAGGACCTGATCTGCATGATGATGAGGAGAGAGACAGAAGAGAACTTCTTTGGAGTACATTTTACAGCTTGGCAAGATAAGATCTAGTGGATCTTTGACATTTCAGTGGTCTAACTATGAGCTTTAGGGTTTAATATAAAAGACAGTTATCAATTGTCCTTTAGTGTAATTTTCAGGATTATTTTTTTGCTTCTTATTGTTACCTTTAAGAGAAATAGGCTGAGATTTTTTTTTTTTCCCAGAGAGTAGGTGGGGTTCAGTTCCTCACTTTTTTGGAATCCTTAAGAGCACAACAGGACCTAACACTAGTCCATTTTGGTTCCCGTGAGAAAAAAGGCTAATTTCCTTTTTACTTTTACTCCAAAGGAACTAATAAATTGTATTTTGCTGCTCAACAACCATACCTGTTTTGTATGTTTCTCTTGGGGCTCAAATGTTTTTTCAGTTCACTCTGCTGAGTAGGAATGCTATTTGCACCTGGGCAATCAGATATTGTTAACTTCCTGACATACCTTTCAATTGACATTCTTCAGTGTATAGTATAAACCAGTGTGTGAGGGGACCTCAAAGTACAGAGCACTGGCTGTTAATTAAACTAAGTACATCTTCTTGCTTGTTTTCATTTAATGTCCTTTTCTAAGGTTTACCAAAGAGATACTCATCTCTGTTGATAAATACATGTTCATTTCAGAGCATGAGTTTTGGCTCAGAGCTGTGGCGGTTGGGTAGATTGATAGAGATACTACTCATTGCCTGTTTTTCCAACTGTGAATAAATTCATATTGCATTTCAGGCATGCAAGAAGACTGAGGTCTTGTTTTTACTTGGCCAATAACTGGTCATAACCTTTCTGTGCAAACCTGAATGCGCAAACAAAGAAAGCACAATGCGCTCTGCTTAAAATTGCCTTGTTTGTAACCAGCAGACTCCAATACTGATAATTCCTTGTCTGCTCTCGGGGTTTGCATGAGACTTGTTGAATTCAGCAAATCAGGGTTCCTGTGTTTACAGACAATATTCCTTCCTCTATCTCAAACAAAAGTATCCTGTGGGTATCTTTTGCTTCAGTCTCTTTGCATGGCTTAATATCATTAAGTTTTCTTTTTTAGGATGATTAGTATTTCAGTGCTTAATGGAAAGGGTTGTGCTCTGCCAATAATGCAAGTGAACTGAATTGCACTAGTTCTCAATGCATCCCAAATGGGATATTAACAGCCAATGGGAGAGTTGTAAACAGATGAAATATTTAGACTCTGTTTATGAGAAAGACTGTATTAAGACTTTCACTGGAATATTTTGGCACAGTCTTTGTATAAAGGCAATTTCTGTTGTGTCTTTTGTGCAGGTGTTTTATCAAACGGATTCATTTAAGTGAGCACACAGGTGGCATTTTAGTGCAGTGGTGCTAAGATGGTGGCATTAAAACAGATTAGCACTGATAGAGAATATAGTCGATCAGATAGAACTTTTCAGAAGAGAGGGTTTTCTACTGTGTTAGCCTGTGTCAAATATTGGTCAGCGATTTCCTTAGCTGTTGTTATTTAAAAAAAAAGAATTAGATGTGAAACCACAGTTAAGTAACAGTAGATACAATTTGGTTTATCATCTTATGAAGTGCTTTAGTTAAACTAAACACATCCTAGTGTTAGGATGGAATTTAGTGTGCAGTACATCATGGATAGCTGGAGCTGATCTATGTGATGAAAGTGGGAAGCAAGTCTGTTTCCTCAAGCAGGGCTACTGTTGTGCTCTGTGTTTTTCAGTGATGCTGAGGTCTGTGTGCTTTTCGCTCTTGGTAGAGAAAAGTAATGAGCAGATAGCAGGAAAGACATCTGTTATTAAATGTAAGGATGGGGCAAGGAGAGGAGGAATTAAAATCCAGTTAAAAAGCACCAATCATTCTAGGCATTCAGAGAGCTGGATGCAAGAATACTGCATCAGTCCCTATTTTATTCCAATGTGGAGGAGTTCATATAAGCTGATCTGAAGGAGAAAAAAATCAGCAACAAACAGCTCTTGAGCAGTTTCTGTACAAATCAGCATTAGGTGAAGTCTTGGTGTTGAATGGTTCTGAAGAAAGCAATCCCAGCCAAAGACAGAAGCAGTGGCACAGAGCTTTCCTTTCCTGCATGGAAAAAGATACTGATGATGATCTAGAAAAAGCATCAAAAGTTAAAATTAGTACTTTTTGGAATGGGAGTAGCTGCATGGTACCGTGTATGTTGATATTTGATACGTAGTTTTAGGGAAAAAAATTGTTTCTCTTTTATTTTTACCTTAGAATTTTCATGCCAATGGAAAATTTGTCTCATTGCTCTGAAAAGGACAGCACACATTTGGTGTAAGTTATTGAATATCCCACTTGAAACATTCTTGGATGTCTCTATTCATTTTAAGAGGTTTAGAATGAAGAGACCAGTTTCTCAGACTGTCAAGACAGGCAGACTAGGTAGGTAGGAAGACTGCAGGGAAGTTCTGCAGGGCTGCATCTCAGCAGCAGCACTGGGGAGTGATGAAAATTAGTAGCTTGGCTCTTGTAGGCTCTAAAGCCTCTCTATTGGCTCTTCACAGTTAGAGGTAGCTGAACTATGAAGCTCTGGATCCCTATTTACTTCCAGTCCAAGTTTAGTTACATGGCTCATCCTATCCTCTTCCTGGTTCTGTCTGTATGTTTGGTTGGTTTGCATTATAGTTTTGAAACTAAAAGGTGAAAAGGAGCAAACTCCATGTTGTCCCTGGAATACACTGGGAATTGGCTTTTGAGTTGAAACAACTGTGCGTGCAGAGCATGTGTTTCTTGGGACTAGGATGCCCTTGTCTTGCTTTACTGGTTTCTCTCCTTCATTCCAAAATAAGTGATTGCCATTTCCATTTTTCCTACTTATAAAAAACACCTACAGCAAAAGAGCAAGGAAAGGAAATATGGAAATAAAAGCATTACTTAAATTCTGCATTTTTATTAGCACAAACAGGGAAACAGTGGATATTCCCATCATTTTAAAACTTTCTTCTTTTTAATCTCTGTGAACCAGAACCTTTAGTCTTATTTTCTTGCAAGATTGTGACTGAATAGGGGCTCTTTTGGTCTCAAATACAGCTACATTTTATCATGCCAATCTGATAGAATTAAAGGTTAGGTCTAGACTGTGCATACACTGCCTTTGTTAGTCAAGGCTGACTGTGGGTTTAGGTTTGCAATGTGAATCACATCCATGATGCATGGAAGAAGGATGAGGGTGAGAGACTGTGTTCGAGCCAGTCATCCTCTGTGCCTGAATTTTTGGGTTTGGCAAGTGAGACAACTGATTCAAGGCATGCACAGGAGTGTTTGGTAGTGTGGGTGCTTGAGGGGCTACTTGGAAAGTACAAGTGGGTCTCGGGGACCCACCTGAATGGTTCTGCAAGCTGGTCCTGCCATTCTGCCTCTCTGTTCTAGGGCTGATATCCTGTGTGTCTGCTGATGGCTTCCCATTCAGTGAGAAACTGGCCTTTTGCTGTACTTTGAGAAGATGCTTAGAAGGAACATTAATCAGACTGTTGTTTTAAAGTTTGGGGGATTGGTTTTGGTTTTTTGGGGGTGTTTCTTTGTGGGGTTTTAATTTCAATTGAGACATTTAAACCACCATATTTTGGGCTTGAAAGAGTTGTGAAAATGTGATGGTGATTGGCTTATATACCTTAAAATCTGTACTTCACGTTTGTTTTCCTAATATGCTGGTGTAACTCAAATGGGTTTTGTGCTTTCCAGTTTGTCAAATAAATGACATGTAGTGGAGCTCTCTGAGGCTTGAGGAGTACTAGAAGAGAACACACACATAGCTGTTCATCTTCTAAGATGTAGTTCAAAAGAAAGATCAGCATTTCACCTGAAAATGGGTCTTTCCCTGTGTCTTGTCTCCAGTTATCTATGCAGAGGGCATGAAGTTAGGCCTTTGAAGACCTTGTTCCTCATCTCCCTTCTAAGCTGTAACTTAGCTCTTCTGCTGCGTAACTCCTGCAAAACAGGCAGCGACAGTACAGGTCACAAGGAAACTCTGAGCCTAAGTCAACTGCTTGTTGTGCACATAAAAGGAAGGATTTAATGTATGCCAGGACTGGAAATGAATACAAAGTGCCTCCTTTGGCAGGGACACTGCCAAGCATGTGCTTTTGAAAAGAAAAGCCTTGCTTGGGTGCGGAGGAGGAAGTGGTGTTTCCTGTTGTTGGTACCTGTCTTTATGGTTCGACCTCAGATCTTGAAAGACAGTTTGATTCCAGCATGCTTTGCTTGACCAACATGGGCAGATAATGGTTTCTGATACCTGGGCTGTTTGCAGCCTGATCAAACAGAAGTCTCGGTCACTGTGTTTGTCAGGCAGTCGTAACCTACACTCTAGTCAGGACCCAGGAGGTGGTAACTTGACACGAAATGGGAAAAAATAGTCTATAAAAGATGATTTTCCCCAAATTGAAACTCGTAAAAGATAAGGAACACCGCTTAAAACAGAAACCACAGAGGCTGGGAAATTACAAATTACAGCTATTAGTCATTCTTTACTGGCAAGAGGAGGCAATAAAAACCCCCACATGTTCAAATATGGTGTGGCAAATAGTGACTTTTCTTCTAGAGGAGGCAGCAGTGCTAGGACCTGTTCATCTTGAAAATGCTGTGCACAGTGAGCAGACAGCAGTGGGCTGCTATTGTGAGGAGGCTTTGACATGCGCAAAACTATTCCTTTGATAATAACTTGTTATAACTATAGAGTTGCTCTCCTCTAAATGTAGCTCTGCCCAGTTTAACAGAGGAGGTGACATTTTAGCAAGATTTGCTTATACTCTGATATCATGAGGAAGTGTCTCCAAGTATCCCCCTGAATGAGGTTATGTTACTGTGCTGTTTAAACTATTAAAAACAGTTACCAAACCCCTCAATAAGCAGAATGATCTCTGCTGAGTGTATGGAACCATTTCAGACACAAAGAAAGGCTGCTGGAGCAATCTTTTACCAAGCTGATTTGTCAGAGATTTTTATTTTGTGCACCAAAGAACCTGAAAGCTACGTTTAAAAATTTAAAGCCTTGGTCTGTTCCGGGTCTATGGAGCAGCAGAAAGAAGCAGCTTTTTACAGCGCTATAATTCCCTATCCAACAGCTCTTTAAATAAAGATGTTTGTGACAGCTGTTTGTACTTAATGGAATGCACATAGAGTTGGTCATTAATTATTGCTTTCTTTTTCCAGTTATTATCTTCATTCAGTGGGTCAGGCGGTATGATCCTGCTGTAGTCAGTGCAGTAAACGCACTTGAACTTCCAAAAAAGAAAAAAAAGGAACCTTTCCCCCTTTCCATTTATCTTTCCAATGGCTGAAAATTCTGTAGGAAGAATATTCAACAGCAGTGAGTTAGGGAGCTTTTTGTTGTAATGCAGTCATTTAACAGCTTCAGATTGGCAGTGATCCCATCCACCTTAATCCTCTTCACAGTTCACAAGCAGTCAGCTGGGAGCAAGAATGCACTAGGACTTAATAGACTGTAGTGTTTGAACTGTGGCGTTTGCATTTAGCTTCCAGAGCTGGCCTTAAGTGCCCAGTAAAACCTTACAGCTTTGGTTTCATTAATTAGAGACTCCCTTGCACTCATTTGTGGCAAACATTGGCCAACATGTTCTTTCAGCTCAGTAAATATTTATATAACTCGCCTATGAGTTTTAGTAGTGAATACTGCTCATTTTCAGTGTGTCCAAAAGCAGCTCTTTCCACATGTTAACAAATTCCTTGTCTGATCCCTGCCAAGTATGCCAGTTTGGGTTAAGGAAAGGTAAATTTAAATCTTGATGGGTTTTGAGGGGTTTTTTTTCTGAGCTCCACTTTGGCACAGCATAATTTTTCATCATATTTACCAGGAGTTTGAGTGGAAAATGACAAAACCCCAATGGATAGCAGTTGTTAATTATAACCAACTGGCCAATGCTATCATTGAGTATCTGTCAGACAACAGAGTGTTGTGCCATAATGATATTAGTTAGGAACCTATCAGGATATATTTATATGCGCTTTCTGGGCTGTATTAGCACCTTTCAAACTTAATCCTATTTATCCTCGCCCATAGAATCCCTGTGAGGCAATATTATCCCTGTAACGCAGATGAGGAACAGAGATTGAATGCCTGGCTCAAGGACGCATTCAAAATCCTTGCCTTAGATGTATTGACAGAATTGCCCGTCTGTATGGGAACACACATCTCCAGCTATTCACACGTATGCATCCAGCTGCATATGCAAATACTCATTTTCTGTGCGCACAACTGAAAGTGGGCACCGAAGCATTGAATTCCTTTATGGAAACATCACACGAACTGCTTGGAGAATTTCTCCAGCATTTCTAATTAGTCGTCGGTGGATTCTTACTTTCAAAATTCCCCCAAATTATTCTCCTTTCTTTACTTTTCTCTCCTGTGCCCTTTTCTTATCTTTTGATTCAAGCACTACTCTTGGTTGCATTTGTGCAGTGCTACTGATGTTACAAAGTAATGTGTTATTTTTATGGACTTGACTTAGGCAGTAGCTTTCCCAGATTTCTCATTCTTTAATATACATGGGTCAGAGAAATAAGACACTGCAATGGCTATTTAAGGATTAATGGAACACTGGGTGCACATCTTCCTGGGATGCTTGGGTTAGCATAAATATTTCTGTCACAAGAGAATGCTAAGCTAACTCTGTCCAGTTTTCTGCATTGTGATGAGACAGAGCTGTAGAAACATCTTGTGAAAAGTCATTTATAAAGTAACAAACACTGATCTGTAAGGCTGTAAGACATGAGAGCCACTTGGAGACATCCCATCATTTTTTAATGCATACAGTGACCTTGATTTAACTCTAATGAGCATGAGTAACCGAATTCTTTTTAGTGGAGCTCATCTTACAGTTTTTCGTTCAGTTTATTACATGTATTAACTAGCAGAGACATTGTCCCAGGAGTGTTTGTTACAGGCAGGTTGTATTATGTCAGAAGGAAGCATGATAAACCATGCTGCTTGGCTTAAGGTATGCACCAAATCACATACCTCTTCACCAGCACATCCAGGTATGGTGTTTCATCCCAGGCTGGTCATGGTGAGGTTAATGGGAGTTTTGTTCGCATGGCGAGTGTGTGGTGGCCATGAAGAACCTGTAAAGTTCTGTAAAAACTGTGAAGTCCTCTTTGAAAGCATTAAAAAAAATGAACAAACAACCCACAACCAAAAAAAAAAAAAAAAAGAAAAAAACCCAAAACAACAAACAAACAAAACTCAAAGCAAAATGTGGAAAAAAAACACCCAAACAACCAATATTGGTCTGATGGTTGGTGCCAAATCTGATAGCAGACAAGTTAGAAAGGGAAGAATGCTAGATTGGTTGTAGTAAGTATGCACAGTAGTGGCAACTAAATTTTCTTGGAAACAAAGACAGACTGGAAAGTGACTCTTGAAGTATTATCAATGAGTTGCTGTACAGAGGTAGCATTCATGCTTTCTTTCTGCATGGGATTATATTCCCTAAAGGTAAGGTTATAGGAACTCTGAGCACCTTCATTAGATGTCGAAGGTTCAAGTAAGGTGCATGTCCTTTCTTTTTGTGCCAAGGCAGTACTGTGGCAGCTCTGGGCAGAGTTGATATGTATGAGCATGAGTGATGTCCATACTGTGGAGACCAGGTCCAGCCTGGGAACTGGCAGTGCTCAGCCGCTTCCCTTGATAACCCAATGGAGATCTGCCAGGGGATCCTCCTGCTCTGAGAGTCTGGTTGTGATTTCCAGCTGAGGATCACATTTCAACCGATACGACTTCTGGAGTTTAGTTGCTAAATCTTCTGTATGTACAAAGGATCCTAAGTCCACCTGTGAGGGTAAACATCTCTAACTTCAGATTTTTAAAACTGAAAGCTTTTTCTTCTTACATGGCATTCTTGCTCTATTTTGTCTGTTTAGGGATAATTCTATGAGCACCACTGCTCTCTAGGGATCATTATATAAATATGCGGTGTGCAAATACAAAAATAAATTTGATGCGAAAGAAGTATAATCTTATACAGAAAGTTTATATAAACTGTTCTGTGTCATTTTGAAGAGGAACACCTTTGCTGAAGTTGACTGCTGTTAGGCAATATTTTAGATAAGCTCAGTGTTTTAGTGGAGGAATTTGAGAACTTTCCTGAAGCAGATGTCATTTTCTTATGGGCTTTTTGCCTGGATACCAAGAAGCTCCATTCAGCTTTTATTGACTAGGGTTTGCAGTCATCTCGGCCCTTTCAGCAGAGACCAGTACTTCAATGCTTAAAATCTAGGAAGTAATTTAAGCACTTCAAGCATTTGGATGAGAGTTTTCTTCAAGTCAGTGAGACAGCTTGTGAGTTAAAAGTAAGTTTTCTTGATGAATGAGCCTGAAAAGCTAAGCTCCCTCTCACCCCCGTTGAGATTGAGTTCATCCTACTGTGAGATAAAGAGTAGTGGCAGAAGAGACATTTGCCCTGCTGCAGCTTGTTGGATTAAAGAGAACCCTTTGGTATCGAATGTTGTCAATGCAGCAACTTTTGCAAGCACTAAATTTACTTACACAAAGTTCTTTTCTAATTGCCCCAGGTCAAGCCCTTGCATGTCATTTTTTTGCCTGGAGAAAGTTTTTTTTTATGGTAATAATATTATATCTTTTTTTAAGATGGTATAGAGGGTGTCTCAAGTTTGTCAAGCCCATTGATCCTCTGGGGAATGTGCTGACTTTCAGTATGTATGGAGGATTTTTAAAGCAGCTGAGCAAAATCCCTTCTCAGATAAGATGCATTCTGTTTTGTCAGTTAAGAGCAGCCTCAAATCGAAATAACTCAAACATAATCAAATCTCCCTTCCTCAGTCCTTTGCCTTCTCCTCCCAACCCCCTACGCAAGCCATCCCCAAAAAGATAATCCTCGCAGTGATGTCATTAGAATGAATTTACAGACCAGTGCTTGATTTCCTTGTCTTGAGCTTCAGTTGCTAATGCTGTAAATTTGAGCTGTGTATGTAAAGGAGTCAGGTTATGCCTTTTTTCCTACCCTTGTTTAATTTCCCTGGAGCCCTGAGAATAACGAATGTGGGATTATTTTGATATTTTCATGCCTTTTTTCCTCTTTTCTTTTTCTCTTCACTGCCTCACAGCTTCATATTGCTTCCAAGCATTCACAAAACCTCTTGCTGTATTCCTGAGGGAACCATTGTCTTCAGGGAGCAGAAAGTTTAAAGAAAGAATTTTGCTGGCTAAATGTGGTTAGAGATAGTAACAGTTTCTGATAGATGTTATGGATGGTGATCAAAAGAGCAGAACAGTCTGAAAAATTATTTGCTTTAACCAAATTTCTGCTTTCCAAAAATAAAATCTTTTTAATTGTGATGATCTTCACTGATTTTGACCTCTAGAGAATATGTTTAATAGTTAAGAAGTTGATCCAAACTTATATTAAGAATCAGGACCTGTCTTAAGAGCATTAGCATATGAACTACCTTGGCAAGGAGGGAGAAACAGGCTGAATTTACCCATTTTATTCATAAGAGATTATAATACGTAGAAATTGTGTGAATTGTGCACAGTCACTGGAGGAATTGTTGGCAAACCCAGAATGTGAGTACAGGTCCCTCAAGTCTTAGTGCATACTGTTGAAATCTTAACCACATCACTTCAGCCTGGCAGGTTCAACCCTGCTGTGTCAATCATAGCTCGCTGAAGTCGTAGAAATGGGTCTCTTCCCACAGGCTTATGTGTAAGAAGAGAGATACATGACACTGATGGCTTCCATGAGTGCAGTGCACAGAGGGGAAAAAAGGCTAAAGTCAGTCTGAAACGTGTGTTGGAAGCAGGATTTTTGCTTGGGGCTCGTATCTAAAATTAACTGTCTTTTTTCTGTGCCAAGTTGATGTACATATTGAAAGTGGTAAATACTTGAAGTATTCTGCTGCATTTCAAGTTTAATGTATAATAAACCAGAAACCTTTCAGATATGAAAGAAGGAATGGACAAGTCTAACCCAGCTGGTAGATAGGAGGCTGCTTTGCAAATCCCAGTCCACTAATCTATGGGTGAAGCCCACGTGCATTGCAGTAGAGGGTTTTGAAATGGTGAGTGCAACACACAGATTTACTGTCAGATGCTGTCAACAGGCACACGTTTGCCTATTAACAGAGCTGTCAGACAACTGGAGTAATAAGTGCAGTGTCTCAACTGTACTTTTCAGGCATTATAGCTGTGATGTGGTCATTCCTTTTGTGTACAGTACACATCTATGTAATATTTTAGGACGCTTCATAATATAACATGATCTTTCCTCCCCTTCTGTATCCAGAGCATTTCCCTACTTTTGAGTACAGCTTTTAAGGGAAAATCTTTTGATCTCATAATGGAAGATCTTTCTGACTTAATGGAAGGCTACTCAGCCAAGGATCACGGGAAACAAATTAACCTTGCCATACAATTACAGGCATGCCAGAGCCCTAATGTAAGTGAAAAATACATTGGTGTGGCATCTGTGCTTTATAATTGAATAGTTAAAGCAAATAAAACCTTATCTTACATAATAAAAAGGGCCTTCATGCTGCAAAGTAACTATGTCATTCCTGGGGCATTGATTCAGCATGTTGGTTTTGACTTTTCTTCCGAGATGGTAAATACGACTTTTTAGTGTATGTTGTAAGAAGCAAGTAGTCACCATTCTAATTTGGTTAATGGCTTTATTTAGCGTAATTCAGGTATAAGCATTTTTATTATAGAAATTCTAAAATATACTTTAGGTCAAGGGGCTATTAACACCTTGTTTCTTAAAACATATGAACATATTATGAGATGCATTTGAACTCCAGAACATAATTATCTTTATAAAGGTATTAAGCTTTTCCACTAGTACCTGATTACAGGGATCTGCTAAGATTTTGACTGTATTGTGCGTCAGTAACCATCATAGCAGTGCAATGGGCACTGCAGACCGCTTGGGATCCTAAACCCATGCAAGTGAAAACAGCGATTGTCTTTAATAAGAAGGAGAAAAGAAAAACCCTGACAAGTGAGTGTCCAAACACATGTCCAACTAGGGTGTAGTTATGCTAGTATGTTACGAAGGTAGTTAGGTGAAAAATAAATTTCACTAATTCTGTTTAGATTTGTAGCATATATGAGACAGGAAAACTGGCCCATCTCAGGGAGAAAATTCATAATGTTACAGATGTTTTACTTGAGGTGTTTTGATTTATTCATTCTAATTTCTTTAAACAAGAATCACCTAATGGGAATTTTTCTGTATATAAACTTTTTAAATGAGGAAAGAGTAGGCTGCCCTGTTTAACAGACACTGAGGAAAGTCGTACTTTTCCTTTATCTCTTAAAACTGGCACTGAAAGTGCAAGGTGAGTGAAACTTAGCAATTTTTATCACTTCTATTGTGCCATAGCATTAAATAACTGTTAAAAAGGAACAAGTGCAGTATTCACAAGCCAGTAAGAGGGAATTAGAAATTTGTCAAACTTTCGTCAAGAAATGTAGTTCACATCAGGAGCAACCAGTTTATTAATTTTGCTGGAGTCGACAGACTTTTCTCCAGAGTGTTCTCCCCTTTCCTGAAATAAGTTTAGTGATTTAAACCCAACTCTCCAGGGGTCTCAGCGCTGAAGGAGTCTGGAGTCTTGAAGTGCTACTTGTGCTATATTCAAGTCTCAAATTTTGCATGAACTTCTAGCACAAATCCTTCCCTCTCCCTATTTTCCCCTCATTCATCGAAGCTGATGAAGACGACATAATAGAATCATATTTATTTTCCTCAGGAGAGCAAAGTGATGAAAACTTGAGATTCAACCTTAGTGTATTTTGAAACGAAAAAGAAAAAGAAGTTACCATGATATGAGACTGCTGGAAAAAAGTAATTTTGGCAACAGTCAGTCTCGGAAGAATACTGAAAGGCAAGTGTACAAGCATATTCCAGCTGAAGTGTTCAGTTGGGATAGATAAAGTAATGTGCAAGGAATCAGTTTTTCTGGATCAAAAATACTACCTTATAAATACTTTGCAGAACAACTGAGCAAAGAAAATATGCTCCTTATTAAAAGTATTGATGATATTTAATTAAACTTAAAATAATCCTCCAGTTACAGTAAAAACCTGATAAGCAAAGTTAGCTTCACCTGAGGCACAATGGGCTAAACTCATCCAAGGTGTTAAGTAAATAAAAGTCATTGGGCTGAACCAAGGCCTTCAGTCAGCCTGACAAACTTCCTTCATGATTTCAAAAGGGGTTGCGTGGCAGAAAAATAACTACCTGTGAGACAGCTGGCATTTGAAATCCTGTAGGAATCCTCAAACAACACTGAGTTCTCTGTAGTTAGTGTGAATTATCCCCTCAATTCTATAGGATGTTTTGGAAAACCTTTAGGAAATCTTTAGTTTCTGTGTATTGATGGTGAGATCTTAGCACAGATGCATATCATAATGTAACAGTAGTATTCCATGAAATGCTTTCAGAATGGAGGTCTGAATTTAATTTCTGAAATATGTGGGTTGCAGCATGAGATGCAGCTTTAAAATTCTGGTCCTCAAATGTGTTATACTGCTTATCTTGTGATATCGCAGTCATCTTGATGAAGTCATGAACTGTTGTGAAAGATGTAGTGAGAAAATCCTTGCTTGGAGAGCTTCTGAATTGAGATAGCTGCTATGAGCCATGCAACCAAGTTTATAAATACATGACTTGTACTTAGCTAACTAAATACAATATGTGTACTTAGCTTCTGTTTCTCTGTTGTAAACTGCAGATAGCATTTGGTTTCTGAGGCTATATAAGCACTAGTTTGAGGATGTGAAGTACTACAAAAAAGCTAACCCAGTAACACCGAGGAGAGCACAAGAAATACCCATGATGGAGTTGCCTGCTTTTTGGTGTGAGATAACTGAGCATTTGGGGGCTTACCTGAAGGTAATTGTTTTGACTAAACTCCTTGCCTCTTTGTAAACATTACAACTCCACGTATAGCCAGTCGCACAGTTACTTGGTAAAGTGAGGTGATGCATGTTGATTGTCAGTTGGAGAAGGAATTGACAAAAGAAAAAAAAGGTGGTTGCAGCTTGCCAGCATTATCACCTTGTGTGATATTCCTGCCTGTTCTCAGAAGTTACCCTGGACTTCATTGCGGCTATATTTGGTTCAGAGATCTCCCAGAGTGACTGGTATGTCAGAGCAAATGGGGTTGATAAATCACTTGGTAGTGTCCTTCCCCCATGCCGTACAGTCTGCTAGAAATGGCTTAGTGCTCAGCAAGACTGGGTTCTGTGTTTGGTGAGTATCTATTACTCGTATTGCTGAATGCTGGAAGCCCTCATCTTAAATGATTAAATCTGTTGATGCAAGCACTGTATGTAAAGGCAGGTAGCCCACTGCCGCACCAGCGTTCACTGGATATGGTTTTAGTAACTCTGGAATTAATGAAATGTTTCGTTCAGAGGGATTATTTTGTTGTGTTTTATGAATGTCTACAGCTTCCAGAGTTTTATGGTCATGTTCTACTTACAGACAACTCATGAACAGTTTGTCTTCTCATCATAGAAATATTGAGAGGATTTCATTGGCTGTCTCCTGCAGTGTCAGTGAAAGTATAGCATATAAATAGATGTATTCTTGAATACAACAGATTTTAGTGAAAGGTATTATGGAGTAGAAAAATAAGAGAAATAATCTACAATTATTTCTTAAAGTGTGTTCTAAATAGAAGCTCATTATTTGTCCTTCCCTGACATAAGAATAGTCATCAGATCATTTTAAATCATAACCCAGTGTTTTTAACTTTGCAGTATTCTTAAATGATAAATTCTTACTGCAGAAAATGCCAGTAACAAGGACTACAGCTACATATTTGGTAGTTGTTTGGTTTTGTTTCATTTTGGTTTACATAGGTGAAAGAGATTTGACTGCCTGTGTGAACACATTCGCAACATAGTTCTAACTGCCTGAAGGCACAGAACTGGGGCATTGAGGCTTCTCTTATCTCCCATCTCGAAGGACTGCCTATAGGTGAGAACTGATATAACCAGGACCACTGCAGCCTTGTGGTTGCTGTCTCAGGCAATATTGCAGCTCTTGCGCCTCTCTGAGAATTTCAGTTTTGCTCTAAGAACAGTTAGATTTCCATGCACCTGGAGCAATGACTGGAAGCAATTGGCCTGAGTTAACATACAGCACATATCTCTCATCCTGTCTTTGTAGTTTGATCATTTTCTGGATTTTGTGAAAATACCATGAACTCTCAGAGGCCTGGCTTATGCTTTTAAATGTTGTCAGTAGTCTTGAACGAGGCAGTCTGAAAGTCTGCATTGTAAGAATGCAGAGTGCAATGTTTAAGTAAAATTACTTCTGAAGTATTCTTGGGTGAGGCGTCTGATACAGTAGGTCTGGGAGAGCAGCCAAGTACAATGCAATTTTGTGCTTCAAACTGGAGGATGAAAGCTGTACCGCTACCTGTGCAATCGTATGGCCCAGGGGGTGTCCAGCATGCAGACATGTGTGACATCCACATGCCAAGCTTGGTGCTTTTGCAAATGGTGCTGGTTAACTCCTCCCTATATCAACTATTTTTTATCAACAGCTCCTATTGCAAGGAGGGTGTTTGCAAAGATGGTGCTACTTTTTTAATGGTTCCCAGCTGTAGGGATATTTTCTTTGCCCAAGATGACACTAAGTAAAAAGGCAGTAGAACTACAGTGGATGAATCAAATGGTCAGGAAAGCCAGCTGTGAGGACTGATTCCCCTCTGGATACTACACACCTTACGGAGCTGCTTGCCTGTATACCTAGTGAAAGTTAAATGAATTGTTCCTATTAGTGTGCTGATGGGACAGAGCTTTCAGCTGAAGGAGAGAGTGTTCTTTGAGTGTCACGGAGAGGAGGAAGTATAGTGCTTGCAGTGGCGATGTCTGCCATCCTTGTGGCAATGTGCTCCTGTCGCTGTCAAAGCTGTGTAAAACAGTGACCTGCAGTAAGGCTCACAGTTTAAGTAAATCTACAATACTGAGGAAGTCTGTGACAATTAGAACTGTGTATAAGAGTGTATTTCCAGCAAGACTCTTCATAGGAAGACCATGAATTCATTTTCTTTTAATGACCATTAGTTACACAGTTGACCGAGCAAGTCACAAAGTGAGGATTTCAATATATTATTGCAGAGCAAAACAGTTGCATTGGCAGAATCTGGCCAAATGCATAAAGTTACATCAATCCAAGCAAGTCCCTGCAGTTCTGGAAATAGACTGCAAAGTGTAAGTATGGCTGAAACTAAGGCAAAGGAAAACCATTGTTTCTGAAGAAACATATTTGACTTTTTATGTGTGACATTCTGTACAGGTGTAGGATGGATATTTAGCCCACTCTGTGGCCCTATGTTCTGTGGTGATATTTGTCATGTAAGAACATAATGACTATTTAATGAAGATTCTTCATTTCATTTCTCCTAACCTAAAAACAAAAATCCAACAACAACAAAAACCCAAAGCTGAATAATGCTCTGATAGGATTTAGGCCTAAGAAGCAGCTGTGAATCTCTGGAGAGCCATGTTGGGTTTTTCATGCTGAAGCGGTTAGGTCACACTTGATTACTGAGACTTTAGTACATGCTTCTGGATTTGAGAACAAAAGAATGATCTAGACCCGCTGAAAAATGCTTGTTTCGCAAGACAAGCTCTTTCTTTTTCAGGAAAAGCTGTGAACAAGTCTGGGAAAAACTGGAATATTCCATTTAAAAATTATGGTCATCATATTTGAAGGCTTTTTTGTTGGTTTTGGTTTTGTTTTTTTAAACAGTATCTTTTTTTCCCATCCTTTAGTAATTATGGGAAGTTTCCTTGTTTCTACATACCAAGTGGATGTTGTCCTTGTTTCCTTGTTATTCTAGCACGCAATTTATTCCTCTTTTGGGTGAACTAGAAGCATTAGTGTCCATTAACAGTGTTTGAAACAAAATACTAAAATTACTTGGAGCACTTTCAGTGCTGATCATCATGAGCAGCTCTTCTGTCTTAGACAAGGGCTCTGGTTTGTAACATCATTTCATTAGGTTAAACTCACTGCAGTTGTATTTACAGTAGTTGCGTGTATGTTGTTTTTACCTTAGTCACCATAAACAATGGCCTACAAAGCTCACAGAATTCCGTCGAGCCAGAGATCCTCACAGACTTCTATAAAAACCATTGCTGAGGTTTCTGAAAGAACAAACTCCTTTCTGAATACACTCAAATCTATTATTCTGCTTTGGTAGGTTCTCTGCAAGTGCTCGGGTGTTACGTATAATCTTCCACCTTAATTGCTGGTTTTGTGTAGTGGCAGAGTAAAAAAGCAGTGGAGTGACAGGGTGAAACACAGTGGGGTCCAGGCTTGTAATCCATTTTCTTTCTGATTTAACACAGTAAGTGAGGCAGGAGGCTTAGAATTTAAAATTTGAACTCCTTTTTCCCCCCAAGATTTCCAATCCATTGAGTTCCCAAACATGCTAGAGCCCTAATGCTGGCTTAGGGGAGGTAGGAGAAAGTAAAAAGATAAAAATGTGTGTTGACGCACACACCTATGTGAGCAAAGTATGGTATACATGTACCGTTTGTCTAGATATACTGTTACCAGATCTGATCTGGGCACAGAAAGCAAAGCAAAGGAAACACAATGGTGCTTAATAGAAGTGTTAGTGATCAATTATGAGCTTTGCAAGTGGTACATGCGTTTATCCATACAAACTTCCAAGGAAGAGGTTTCTTGGAGGTTTAAGAAAATTGCATTCCAGAATATCTTCCTTTGATATTTTGCAGAGTAGTGTATTCTGCCAGATGGGACTTTTTACTTATCTTTCTGTACATCAGAGTGTGTTTTCCCCTTGAAACAGGGGAAGTTGACAGCTGTACAACAGCAGCAGGGATCTGAGTTCGCAGAGTAAGCAGTGTTTCATTATGCTTCTTTATTTGGATGGGCAACTGTGAGAAATGGCTTATGATGTATAAAATATCTGAGTCTCTTTTTGCACTTGAAGACATTGTGCTCTCCAGTTGAAGTTGGCTACTGAAGGTCAGTCAGGCTAACTGCCTGCAAAAGAAGATCCTGTCTCTGCTGGTAGATACTCTTTTCAAAGTTCACTGCGTCCAGAATGCTGTTTTTGTAAATACCACACATGGCAAATACATATTGTTAGTGGGAAGGTGAAAAGGAATGGTGTATGAATGCTGTTTAAAACCCCCCGAACGATTGTTGTTGCAGAGTGTTTCATAGCAACTATGAAAAGTCAAAGAAGTTAATTTGTTCAAGATTTGGTGTTGATCAGGAATGTCAAATTGCTCTGTTCAAGTGATCAATTCTCTGATAACTGTAATACTGAAACTTTCACTCACTGATAACCATGGCAGTGATATATTGTGGTATTTTAATGACATTTCCTTTGCTTTACTTTGAAGTCTGGTTGGTTAAGTCAGGAAGTCTTTCTGTATTAACAACACTGAAGTTAGGGTTGTTTCTTCCTCTATTTCTTTTCTCTTAGTTGCTAAAGGAGAATGGAAAGCTGGTTGGTTAGGATAGTGCTGAGAGTGGCAAGTGGTCACAGATCAGTCTATTGCATTTTGAAATTAAGCCCATAAAAAAATAGGAATTCACATTAAGTCATGTTTTGAAAGGAGTCACTGGGTTCTTTGTGCTCCACTTCTTGAAAAGAAATAAATCTTTGGCAGTGATGTGTTACACCTAGGTTTTATTTTGGATTAGACACAATCACATCTATATACACTGAAGGTTCAGACCCAGAAATAAAGGGAGAGCAATCCCAGTTAATCATGCCTAGTCCTGTGAAGAAAAGTACCAATGTATGTTGGACTGGTAAAATTAGTTTCTCATGATCCTTTTGATTTCAAACAAAATCTGAGTAAGACTTGTAGGATGCAGCTCAGAGGAAAGGCCTTCAAACATATATGCAAATGGGAGTTAGTACTGGCCCAAAGAGAGCCAAACATCTGTAACTCCCCTTTTTTACATTAAGTAGTTTTCAGACCAGCTCTGGGGGGTTTTTTTCTGCCATAATACACTCATTTTTAAGAGATTAGTTACAGTTCTTGAATTCCGAATAGCCAAGTTCCTGCCTTCCTGCATTAAAACTAGAACTGATCGCAATGATGTAGGAATTTGTTGCGTATTTAACATTTATATTTAAAGCACTGGTTCTAATATATCTAATCTAAGTAACTGTTTGGATCTGTTGGTGCATTTTTTGCTCAGTTTTTCTAGTCACTTACAGTTACTGATGTGAAAGGAAAGGCTTCTGAAAAATTCCCTACTCATTTTAACCTAAGTAAGGATTCCTGATTAATTTAAATCTAAATGAGTTGAACTCACTGGCAGTGCTTATCCTTGTCCCACCAGACTTCAGTTAGTAACCATAAAACCACTGTTCAAAGCAAAATACTTCAGATTCACTGCAACTACCAATGTGATGATGAAGATGCAACCTCCCCCCCTCATAGCTGTTGTTTTAAAAGGTTATCTAAAAATATCTGCGTAAACCAGCTAAAAGGCCTTACCACATGGTAATTGGTAATTATTATGGAAACATCTGATTAGAAAAACCCACCGCTCATGTCATATAGAGAAAAATAGGTAGAAAAATATAAACGCTAATATTCCTATCACTGTTTTGTGTATCAGGGGAAAGTAGCCTTCAGTCAGCAAATACAACTAAGTCTGTTTTGTGCTGTGGCAAATCCTATTGTGAAGAGGCTGTGAGTAATCAGAAGTGACAGCATAAGCACTTTCTGTTCAAAGTGATTTTACAGAAAGCATTATTTTCCGAGAAAAGTACACATATGGTTCCCATAGTGCTGAAAGAGCACTGATGTATCCATTTATTAGCACTAGTGTTGGGAGAGGAAGTTTTGCAAATGGTGTTCAGATTTAAGACCTTTCTTTGCATTTCCCTTTCCATAAAACATCCTTAAAATTGTAGGAGCTGGGTCTAGTACTTCTGTCAAGGGGATGTTAGGACAGTTCGGGATGATGGAGACTGTCAGGAGCTGTACATGCCATTCAGTGGTCACTCAGGAAGTCAAACAGCAGCAAAAATGTTCTTTCTTGGTGGAAGAACAAATGTTCTGATGACAGCTGTAACTTGAAATCAGAGGGTAAGGCAGACCTTCAGAGGAACCCAGAGAGGGGTTTTTTTGCGCTCATACCAAAGCCTGCATGAAATACTGCTGGTGCATTTTGACGTAGATACTTCAGTCTCTGCTGCTTCTCGCTCCGTCCCTTGTCTTGCCCTAAGCTATGGTCCCAATAATAACACTCGCCTCCCTGGTGCCTGCAGCTGGCTTGAGCCAGACAGTAACGATGGGACTGGAATGAAGATGTGAGAAAGCTGGAACTTAAAAAATACAATTGTAAAGGGTGACTTTGCCCCCTGTAGTAGCTACTTCCGTAACTAAAAGGCTTTATTTTTGATATGCATGTTTTCCTCTTTTTTTGTTGCTTACCCTGGCTTTACAGTTTGAGGCTGCAACCTGTATTCCTAGCATGAGGAACACACAGATTTTGGCTAATTGGCTTTCAATTGCAGGCAGTACACATACTTAACCAAGTTCTAGACTTCTGATTGTCATAAATTGCTGACTTGTGTGTCACATTTACAGAATTCCTGAAAGGAACTGCTCAGAACTTCTCCTGAATCCTGCAGCCTCTCAGCTT
Source organism: Psittacus erithacus (assembly GCA_009867235.2). Taxonomy (NCBI): domain Eukaryota; kingdom Metazoa; phylum Chordata; class Aves; order Psittaciformes; family Psittacidae; genus Psittacus; species Psittacus erithacus. The sequence continues at coordinate 57,714 of WYDI02029625.1, read as the reverse complement.
TTCAGGGAAAAGAAAGGTTTCAGAACTCACACCTCTAGAGCCTAATGGTTCAAAACCAAAAGGCTAATAGCAACACAAGTGCAACTAAATTAAAAAACTCCTCATGACATTTATTTCAAACTTGATAGCCATATATTTGCGGTTGGCATTGTGGATTTATCTACCAAAACCATGATGAGTTTGAAAACTCTTGGCTTTGGAAGTTAGCTCTAAATTTGCAAATAAGGTATCTGTATTTTTCTGCATTATTATAACCTGCTGCCTCCCTGAGATGTTCCACAACAAATAAGCCCGAGATAAGAGCCTACCTTTTTCCACAGAATTTGATTTTGGAAGAGGTGGGGGTGAAGAAATTGGGTGGCTAAGGAGATTCAAGTCTCTCTCTCTTTTGTGAATAGGAAGCAAAACAGTTTCAATTCCAATATTTCATTACAGGCCTTGATCACAAATGAAATATTTCAAATACTTGTACTGCTTCCAGCAACTTCTTTCTTTTCTCATAAAATTCCCCCCAAGGAGAACAAAGCTTTAATACTGAGGGGTCCAAATACAGTGCCAGTTATCTACTAAAGTGGAGACAATATTGTTTAAATTTAAGCATGAATTACGATGACATTTAACAGAGTTAATTTTATCTTTGGTATTATGAATTTTGCCTCATTCTATTCACTCTGTTGCTTTCTTTAAAATTCCTCTCAAATTTCCCTGGCACGGGACCATCACTGGTGATTGCCACCACATGCCTGTCTAGCGTCAAAACATCTTTATTACTTCAGAAAGTATGTATTTAACAGCTTGGGGTTATTTGCATCTGGCTTGGAATTATGACAAGTAATACATTGAGAGAGCTGCTCATTTGGTTTTAATGAGCATAAGCTACAGCTTGCAGTCAAGGAACTACTTGAACTCAGTAACATAGCAAATGAATTGTTATACTGCTCAGATTTGTTCTGTCTGGATAGTTTAATGTGCACGAGTAAATACAAGTGTGGGATAAATGTTCACCATACAAAAAATGAAAGGGGGCTTCCATAATGTTGTTGGTATCTTCTGTTTGCACCAGTTTCAGTTTTAAACCAGCAGCACCATGTAGGTACATGTTCCAACAGCAAAATTTAAGCAATACATGTTGAAATGTTTATTGATGAGATGTAAAGAAAGAATATACCATTAAAGTCTGAATGCAAAACAGGAGATCTTCCCACCTCTAATGTACAAATTATGGCAATTTTCATTCTGCTTTTGTAGTGGTCGCTGTGTGTCTGAAATCAAATGATGATGAAATACCTGTCAAAAGAATTACTCAGTGGTCATTTTGCTAATGTTAGTATCATTTCTATCCTACAGGTATTTCTGTAACGAAGAAGACTCATACATGTAAGTAGTATCTTTTGCTTTGGCCTTCTCTTACAAATGGAATTCATGTTAGGCTGTGCAGTGACTATTTGGTGTTGGTGTGTTGGGTGTTGGTCTTGCCTGAGAAGACTCCGTTTTAAATGTTCTGGTGAGGTTTTCAGTTTAGAGCGGTTCCAGTCCTCACCTGCAATGTTGTCAAATGCATATACAACGTATGTGTGTGTATGTATGTATACACATGTGTGTGTGTGCATTCACATGAGTTAAGAGCACAGAAAAAGAACGTTGTGAAGAAAGGCAGAATTCCATATTGCTGTGTGTATACCTTACAGCTAGCTAAATAACGTGTGCAGAAAATACAGGCGAGGAGAATGGGTGTATTTTTATGGCTGTTAAAGATGCAGTATGATTCAAGTGAAAATGAATTATTTGAGTCTTCTGTCCTTCCTATGCATTAATCTGTAAGGTAAATCATTCAGTGCTTGTGCATAAGGAGCTCTTGATGAAAATAAAGAGGTTATTGTTTGGCTCTCAACCATAAACAAACGTTCCTCATGAATGGCACCTTTGGAAATGGATGTGGATGCGTGCATTTGCTTATGTGTACACTTATTTGGAATCTTCTTCAAAGACATCACTATTGGGGATCAACTCTCATCTACTCTGCAGTGAGTTAAAAGCACAATTCCAGGAAAATGTTACCATTTGTAGCTGCAGGAGATATGTTGAGATTCTTTGGGTACTGTGGAGGTCTGGAAATCTGGTCGTGCGGGAATTGTAGTTGCCCAGGATCTGAAACAGGAGTAGGCTAAAGCTGACGCTATTAGTCTAAAAGCCCTCTAACAAAACAGGAAGTAGGCCTCACAGAATTTACAAAGATATATGCATTGTAAGAGGGTTATGATTTGAAGTATGTTCACTGCAGCTTCTAGGTTTAAAGTGGTGTCATGAAGTGTTTTACATTTATTTCGTTATTATTTCATTCCCAGTTTTAAAATATTCATGTAATGAAAAATCTGACTTGAGAGGATGAATTCTCAACATATAGAGATACAAAATGCAGTTGCTTTAAGAATTTCAAATGAGAAGATTTGTGTGACACTTGAAGTAAATGTTAAATGTCACATACTTTGAGAGCATGATGGTCCTTCTCTGCTTAGGTGGGCTTGCTGCTTAATGCGTTTGTAAGGCCAGATATCCTCCTTAGCTGAATGCATATGTGGTTTCTGTTGGACTTAATGGGAGCCACAGGTAGGCATCTGAGGGCAGTATTTGGCCCTTACGTTTTTGGGGAATATTTGAGCTCATGCTGACTGAGATTGACAGTACAGGAGACTGAAGTCCTCTGTATATCCGCAGGCCAGGCATTGTACAGACAGCTTCCTTGCACAGCCTTGCCCATGAGCTCAACCCTGGCCTGGAGCGACCACCCTCTCTAGAGGTGGTAAGTAATTTGGTATTTACACTAGCTCAGTCTTGGGTCTCTCTTGTGCAGAGGCTAATGACTGTACATGGTGGTTTGTAACACTCCACCTGGACATCAGTTGAAATCACCCTATATATTTGGTATACAGCAGTGCCATGCACTGACCTGCTAGCCAGTTCCAGTGTTTGATACTTTTTGTAGGGAAGATTAAATAGTAACCACAGACCTAAGGAAGGTAGGAAATACACCCTGAAGCCATGCCAGCTTGGTAAAATGTTGACGTTGTGTATCTTGGTAGATGCTGTTTCTGAGGCTTATGATGGAAAAAAAGGTGTATTCATCAACTGCGTTAGTTGATTGGCTGCTGTTCACCACAGATGGCATTTAATTTGGTCAAGGCAGAAATTAGAGTCCCAGTGTCCTCTGTGTTGAGAGCTCTGTGCAATTCTAAGAGAACTGTCAAAGAGCAGTTCCCTGATTTGTTAATCAGTTGTCATGCAATTGCTGAAGCATGAACAAAGAAGTTCTCTGAATAATGGGAAGATAAGCTTGTCCATTAAGGAAGGATTAAAAGAGAAGGAGCAATATGCTGTAATTGGCATGATGAAAATGCAATCTGTGTTTGCTAGCAAATATGTATGAGGTTCCCTTCAGTTTTGGTTGAAGTTCTTTTAGAACTCATTTCTGCCATGACAGATTCTCATAGAGCAGGAATTAATGTAAATTGTGCATGTTTGGCATTTCAGCATCCTGCACAAGAAGCATGGGGTTTTTTTCCTTATTGCCTAGATAGAATTTTTTTATTATTGAATAGAAGAAGTAGGCATCAAATTCAGAGTTTTGGAATGGCTTGGGGAGGGGATGGAGGGGGAAAAGAATTATATAATGCAGAAAAATTACAACTCAGATCGGAGTTGTTAACAACTGCAAATGACAAGGAGAGATTTTTTTCTGTATCAAATCGATCTAGAGTTTGACTGTCACTCTATCAGTGTGTATAACACATCCAGATTAAGTTACATAGAGTAGGATTTCTGCAAAGAAATGTCAAAAAACATTCACAAAGCCATTTTGAAGAGTGTAGACATTGTCTACACTACTGTTTAGAAATACAGATTGCCATTTTATGCCAAGCTTACAATGTATGGCATGTGAGGGTGTTGACTGACTGTAAACTAGCACTTATGCCTAATGACCTTTTGAGGTAATTAGGGGAGTATAATGCCAGAAGGTTTGGTACATTATGCATTTCAAATATCAGGTTAATCTTTTCAGACTTCATCTGAAAATCCATTTTATTTGTATGGGTTTCAAACTTGGTGGAGGTCTGTCTCCACTACTTAGTTCTTCCTGGTTTTATTGTTAGAGATTTGGGGTATATTTCCCCACGCACACACACTTGTCATTTGTCTGTGACAAAGTGCTCTGTCATCTGAAATAGAACTACTGGCCTGTTGATAGGTGCTTGGGTCATTTCAGAGTCAAATAGCTGTGTATGTGTACACATGCAAAGTAGTGCTGAAGAAATACAGGTTTTTCATAATGCAACTAGCTAAGTAAAACCTGAGAGAGCTTCAGTTTTCTTGATACAACCGATTTTATCCAAGTGTTCTGTTTCATTACATCTTACTTTTAAATTATTGCTTCTCAATATCCTGTCTTTATCAGAAGTTGAGCATTACAAAACCTGCCACTATAAGCCAGGAGTGTAATACTTTTCCAAGCTGCACAAAGGGAATAAAGTTTGTCCACCCCAGAATGCAGTTTTTCCCTCAGTAGATTAAACAGGCTTTTGAAGTAAAACTTCATGCTTCTGTCTGTTTGTAGAACTATCCTCTCTCGGGCTCATATGGCAATTTGTTAGGTTAACCATCCCCTTATATAGCCTCTGGTCTAGCCAAGTCAGATGATAGAGGCCAAATCCTATCTTATCTACCATGTAGCATTTAATTTCTGGCATCTTTGATCTAAATCTTGCCATACTTCATGCAATGAGATTGATGGCCTCTACCAGACCACTAGTGACTCAGAATTATCACACAAATAAATCACCTTATTTTTCTCCAGAACATTTTTATATCCTGGGCCCTGACTTTCTTGATTGAATTTGACTCAACTGCCTCATCAGAATAAGGGGTGGTTTCCTGTGGATGCGTCCAGAAAGCTAATATTGTAATGAGCCCATGATGTAATGGAACCCTCTTTCTCTTGCTATTTGAATTGCAATGAATCACAGTTAGAAGTTTCTAAGGAGTTTGATTTCATAGCTGAAGTTCATATCTGCATAGAGGCCCAGGTACATTCAGTTATTTGCTTGCCTAATGTTTTTGAGATAGAAAAAACCACAGGTTTTAGTTCAGCTTCATCTCAAGCATGTATGAGTAGAATACTTGGCATTGCTTCCCGAGGTAGAATTAAGCTAGGGCAGCTACACCTTCTCAGTGCCACCACAGGTTTGGAGTTGGCTTTCATGTTTCAGCATGTTACCACTTGTTACCTACTCCCTGAACTACCACAGCTTTTAACATTTGCTTCTTTATTTTGTGTTACTGCCTGGTGACTTGCGGTCCTGGCAGAAAGGGTGTCTGGCAGTTGTGCCTTGTATAGCAATAGGTACAACAGTGGGAAAGCCACTATTAGCGATCCACGGACTAATTTTGTTCATCCTTTTTTGCTTGTAATGCAGGTAGATGTACTTGGGTATCACGTTCAACACTGTATATTTTATGTTTTCATAACCGAAGATATATCCAGGTTTAACAGAAAATACTTATACCAAACCTCTCTGTAGAGTAAGACTCCTTTGTAACTTTAAGGTAGTTGCCTTTTGTTTCATGTTGCTCCTCAGGATTTACCAAAGTAGTATCTAGAATAATTTTTCATAAAATTACTTGTCAGTAGGCACCTCCATTATCCTGCCAAGCCCCTATGCCTTTGACTGGAGCTTGGAGTGCTGTATCTTCATTACTGCTGCAGCCCAACTAGCCAAGAAAGGGGCTGTCTTCTATCCACATAGGCACGTTCTTAAAGCTACCCAGAACAAAGACCCATTCTGAAATCATGTCAAAGAGACTAATTTGGGGCAGAAGGCAGCTCTTAGATGTCCAGACATCCTAGAACTGATGTTCAGAGTTCTATGCGCTTATTAAGGTTTGCAGCTTAGTTGAATCCAGGACCTGGACTTTCCTTTTTCTCTGCTTTTACTTCCCGCATTTATAGCTGCTGCTAGAGATTTCTTGAAGTCTGTTATTTTGCTTAATTTCATTAAAGGGAAAATAACTGTGATTTTTTTTGTTTTCTGCTCTGAGTTCTAATTACGTAGTATGCCTACTGTGCATTGTGCTGTCTGCTTCACCTCATGTGTTCTGTATGCCGGCTACAGTAAGTAGAAGATACTTTTCCCTCACAAAATAGGAGCCTGCAGAAAACTGATAGTTAACAGGATCTGATGTTCGCACCAAGGCCTAAAGAGAACAGGTGAAATCTAAACCCTATCCCCTGAGGCCAATAAAATAGCTGTTTGGTCCCCTGTGTGTAACCTCCTAATAACTTTACTGGGCACCATTAAGATCCCTTGGGGGCTTCTCTGCAAGAGCACTCCCTCTCTTTGTTCAGATTGCTTATTAAAAATGATTTTATAATGAAGTTGCCTCAAATAGCAGCTACTTTCCTACTTGTCCTTGAAGCACTGTTTGCCCTGGTGAAGAATCTGAAGACTGCTAACTATCTAGGGCTTTTCTTCTGTTCAAAACTTTTACTGAACTACTGCTACACTTGATTTATTTCTTTTAATTTTATTTTCTAGTGAGCCAAAGAAAACCTCTTCATCAGCAGCTGGATTTTGTACCTTTAATTCTTACTTTGAAGCCATCCCTCTAAAAAGTTTGGTTTAGGTGCTAGTGTCATCAGTGGATCACTGTTACTCCCTGCCACACAAAATGCTATGTCAGTCACTTGTTTGTTGACTGAGTGAGAATGAATGTTGCCTTCTTGCTGTGGTGCCAAGTTCTTGAGTCCAGGGGGAAAGATGAAGGCATTGTCAAATAATGAGGAGAGGGCGGAATATATTTTAAAACAGAAAATGTTCCTGCCTGGCTTGGGAGAAAGAGTACCCAGGGTGAGAGTGCTGCAGGTGAATGTATGACTCTGGGGGTATGGGCGGAAACCTGGATGCCCTGGTTCTTCGTGGTAGGTCTGCAGCACAGAAACATTTTCCCTGGTGAAAGTTCTGATATATGTGAGAGAGGCTGGCCCTTTGTCCACGTGGAAGCAGCTGTGAGGAAAGCATTGAGAGAACTTCCCATTAATGCATGTTTTATGCCCTCACAGAATAACTGGTCAGAGGTGAGAGAAATCTGTTGCCCCTAATCTTCTATTAGCTCCACAAAAGCTTGACTTCTGCCTGGGCCTCAAGCCTTTGGTACAGTTGGAAGGAACGTTTTCTCTAAGGCTGATAGAACAGGCAATTAGATGCACTGCCCTGGAAGTCCCATGGGGAGCTCTGTCTGTTAGCTGCACTTGAAGTTAATGTCAGGTCTCTTCTCTGGCTCTGTTCTGAATATATGGAGCAGCTAGCTCCATATATTCATTCTAGCTACACGGGATTTTTGGCTGTAACCATTAATTATGGGCTTATTTTACTGTGAGTTTTCTGGTAAATACCTTAAGAAAGATTTTTCTGTGCCTTTGTAGCAAAGTAGAATGCAAACCACAGTAAGGTGAAAAACAGCAAACAGATGAAAATTCATTTTGGCAAATGAAGACTGATAAGCATTTGCAAAATGTTAATCATCCAGTGTTAAAATGTATGTGTGTGTGTTGGGTTGTAGTTCACATAATTCTAAATTCTGGTTCCCTAGCAAACTCAATTAGGGAAGGCAGAGGAAAGGAAGCTGTCTTAAATTTTTGGAGGTCTTTGTCTGGGAGTAAGTCCTAACCCTTTCCGTGCCTCTGATACATATTAATTGAGATCACAAATTAATAAGTGCCAGTTCTGCACACACATCATTTCTTACTCTGGTCTGTCCTGTGGGAGCATACAAGATGGGCAGAGACATTCTTTTTCATGTTTAAAAAATTATTTGGAGGCCCATGTTTTAAGGAATGATGAAGTGTTTGGGGAGGTTTCTGACATTAGGCACCTAAATTCTACCAGTGGAGTTGATGGATATTAAGAGATTGTGGATGTGACTCAAAAGTAAATTTAAACTGTTTGTGGACATGGCATTAAATGCATTGGGAATGTCTGCAGTGTTCTTTTATGCCCTTGTAGTGCCTTATAATTCCCTAAAAGGTTGTTCTTACACCTTTTATACCCTTCTGTTTTCTATCTATTAGTTCCTAAGGCCATTTGCTTGATGTTAGAAATACTGAATTGTCATGAACACCCCTTGCACAAAGCACTCTGGCAGAGAAAGTGTAGGACTGATCTGAATCCTACTGCGGCTGCTCTAAGGATTCATATTAGCTGAAACATGCTTTGATCAGCCCTTAAAACATACTTTATTTTCTTCTTTTGTTTTTAAAGTCTTCTGTCTTTAAAACTGTCACAGCTATTGCATGAAGCTAATGTTTCCAGTTTGATGTTAGCCTTCTGGATGCATCCACAGTTTTGGTTGCTCATTGGTTACAGAGGAGAACTGTGTTATGGGCTGAGTGTAAGCTTCAAACTATGTGATACTCTCCGCACTCTTAAGACTTCAATCCAACACTGAGAGCAGAAATTACACTTGGCGAAGTCATTAATTTCTATTTTTTCAGTTTGTGTGGCTTGGGCAGCAGAAAACTGATAGATGAGACTTCTCCAAATTTGCTTCTGCATTCTGGGTATTTTTTCAGTGCAAACAATGTGAAAACAAATAGGAAGTGTTACTGCTCACAACCTTCTTTAATATGTGGGTCAAGTATTTTGGCTCTGAACAGTCTGAGTCTAGACAGCTCTACTATACATTCAGAGAAATGCCAATACACTGGAAGCCTTTTGACTACATCCTTTGCATTTTCTAAGAGATAATTACACTTACTAAGAGGACTTGTGCAAAACTGTCACTTTTATTTGAACAGTTCCTTAAAGTTACCTCAGTCTTTAGAGAAAGGTTAAGTCTTTGTCTCTTTGAATGCATTGCTACCAAATACAGCAAAGTATGAGGATAAGATTAGGGTTAAGATTAAGATTAAAACATGATCTTTAGGCCTGGTTGTTTATTTGGTCAAAGACTGAAAGTCAAAGTGTTTTCCCAAAGTAGGTAGTTTTTTCCCATGGACGTATCACTGCTACCTTTTTTCACACATCGAGAAGACTCTGTCCTTGGAGCTTTCTGCTCACATTCATTTTGCTTCATGACATTGTTTCTTTTAGCAAAATATTTCATTTTGTTGTAGTAAGGCTGAATTCTAATGATTCTAAAGTGAGCTCAGTCATATGGACTTCTCCAAGGTTGGTATCTGAACCAAAAAAAGCATATTTTATTATCTGAATTTTGAAACCAGGGACTGATTCTATCATTCCTAATAGGCTCATTTATTTGACAGTGCATTGCTAGACTTGTGCAGTCACTGTTCTGAAACAACTATTGAACCTGAAAAAGGGCTTTTTAATGCATGTTGATGGCTAACCCTGTTAGGACTGTAAAAATATTGGAAGTTTTTACAGCCTTTCTCCAAGAGCACCAGCCTGGAATTATGTAAATGTTGACCCCAGTCAGGAACACAGTTTCATGCAGACAACATGTAAGGCAGCTCCTTATGGCACATCAGGTAGTCACTCTAACTCAGAACTGAATAGCTTGTTCTTAATCTTAGGACCATATGATGATGATATTTGTAAAGCTCCTATTTTGAAAAGAATTTTGCTGGTCATAGTTTTAATCCTTCCAAGTCTCCTAACATGATGAACTGTAGTAATTAATGCTCGCCTCGAAGGGCAGTGGGGGTCAGCCTGAAGAACTAGTAGGAAACTAGTAGGAAAAGTAGGAACAGAAACAGATTAGCCCAAAATTAAATAGAATCGTGATGGTACTTAGCGTACAGACTTCTTAACGTTCAACTTTCTTCATAAGAGTTGAATAGTTTTGAGGTATATTGACAAAATGGTTTGCATACAGTGGTTAACTTGGGGACGGAGGCACAGAGAGCAGTGCAGAAGCTTTTCACAAATCTTGCCAGGTATGAGTTATGATTAAGTTATGATTAAATAGGTGTTCAGGTGATTCTTGGGGTTTCTATGGATCAGAAGGTAGTAACAGACACTTTGGTTGAAGTTTCTGAGTACATCCAAATGCCATCTGTATTTGTGCTTGTGATTTGCAAGAGGCGTGGGAAGATGGACATCTGCTTGCTTAAACTATGCTCACAAACAATTTGCTTATGCAAATGGTATTAGCTTAGTGTAGGGAAGTAGTTGAATTTCCTGTTGTATTTTAATCATTGCATTTCAATTTAGAACAGGAGAAGAAATGTCTCACTGTCATGATGCAACAAAACAACACAATTTTTCTGTAATGCCATAATGGTTTTATTTTAATTAACTGTATGTGCACTCTAAAAGCATACTTAAAATATATATTACTTGTGCTGATTAGCACACGTTGAAATAAGCAACACAGTATTAACAACATTTTTCTAAGTATGTTTTATACACAGAGCCTGAGACAGAGAGGAAAGGAGTCATTAAGTACCAAAATTACATTCTCCACTCTGAATACCTTTGAATTCCAGTATGAATATCCTTTGCTACTTTATCTCTTGCTATTCTAAGACACTACCTAGATTTGGTCTTTAACCCCACTGCAGGCACCTTGCCTTGAATTACTGTATTGTCTGGGTTTGGATTTGCTGTTCGCTTTATCAAAAGAATAGATCTCACCTAAACAGATATAACAGTTTTAAGGGATTGCAAGGGGGACTTAAGGAAGCTTCCTCTCTTAACCTTACTGCCATTAATGGTAAAATCCATTACTTGAATGGAAATAGAACTGGATCTTCAAAGAGTTACTGTAAAAACTATAAGCAAACAGGAAGCGCTGACAAGAGGGTGATGACTTTGCTGCAAAACCTAAGATTGTTGTGAGACCTTTTTGCTATCTTGACTTAGCTTTCCCTGTGTTTATGATGGGTTCTTGTTTAAGGATAATAACCTAGCTATCAGTTGTGAGCTGTAGCAGTGTGACTTGCTGTACAACAGACTAGACACACCCTTGAAGCAGTTTCCTCTCTCTCTTTTTTTGTTGAGGTGTTTACTACGGACTTCAAAGCCAGCTCACAACAGTAGTGGTGTTCTTGCAGTTTTCTGGAAATTCAAGTTAGGCTTTATTTAATCTCTATGCAACATGGGTAGGGAAACCTCGGTTTCAGGAAGCCAGTATATGACCAAAGTCATTTAGTGATTTCCTTTTAGATATAGCCATCAGTTGATAACCATCCTTCCCACCACTGTTTGTCTGAAGAACTGTTCCCTTATCTTTGTTACTGTTACCTAACTGATAGTAGGTGTGATGCCTGCTGGCTGCAAAGACAGCTTTTACAGATAAGGCAAGTTTCCTGTCTAAACTCTTAACATTTCTTTTTCTCTGACCTGTTTTTCCTTTTCCCTCCCTATATTGCCAACTTACTCCAAACCTATGGTCCTTGAAGTACAGATGGAAGGGGTCATCCAAAAAGACAATTTTACGTGCTGCTTGAAGACATAAGGGTACTAAAAGCTGACTGAAAATATTTTTCCTGTTGAACAGAGCTTTTGATGTTTAAAGAAATCTTTCACTGCAATAGACTCAGGTTTTCTCTCCAATTTTCAGGAGGAAGGTAAAAAAAACCCTTTTTAACTCAGAGCAGGGTAAATAGTCCTTCACATGGGGTGGTGGTGGTGTGACTTTAAGAGCTGGCCTAGAAAAAGGCAGGTAGGTACTTCAAGCTTAAATTCCCATGTCCTGTTAACATGACTTCACCACCTTGCTGTCAGGTTTTTTGGAAGTAGGTTTTAGTATGAAATCACGTCCTTGGTGAAGCAGCAATGTATATTCCCGTGGAATGTTTCATCTTTGACAAGCAAACAATGTTGTCACCAGAAAATCCCCAGACGTTTCTAACAGGGAACCTTAGAAAAGAGACAGAGAACCTTGACTTGGGATGAAGTAGTTTGTGAGCTTACAGATGTTCTTTGTGAGGGCCACGAGGATGATCAGGGCACTGGAGCACCTCCTGTATGAAGACAGGCTGAGAAAGTTGGGGCTGTTCAGCC
>WYDI02029625.1:0-45325 GCA_009867235.2 Psittacus erithacus | reverse complement strand
TTGGGTGACATGGTTTAGTGTGAGGTGTCCCTGCCCATGGCAGAGGGGTTGGAACTAGATGATCTTGAGGTCCTTTCCAACCCTGAGTATTCTATGATTCTAGGATTCTATGAATGAATCTTCATTTGCCAGGACAGTTCCTCTTAGTGCATGTCAATTTGCTGCTTTTCACTGACGTTGGATGAAAGGTTATATGAGAGTTGCTTCTGTCCCTTGGTTTGCAAATAGACTGCTTTCCTCCCTCCAAGGTTCAGTCTGCAATTAGACCACAAGTCCAGCCTAGTAAGTGATATTGTATTCTGATAAGTGCAACACTGAGAAGGCTTACATGGAGCTACTTATTTTCTTCACTCAAGGCATTGAGTTTCTGGGCTTGAAATCACAAAGCTGAGCATATGAATGTGATTTACATTTTACTATATGTTCTGGAAAAGCAACAATAGACTATCTCCATATTTATCTCTAATGGATTGTGGGTGGGTATAGGTAGTCCAGTACATATGTGTTCTGTTGTGTCAGATTGGGCTTGCACATACAAAATGATTTAATAGCACTGGTATATAATCCCCATGCAAAAATCTTTCTCCTAGGCACTTGTCATTAAAAAAAAAGGCTCTGTTTCTAAATAGATAAATTACCAAAGTACAAATACAATATATGCTCAAAAGAGATGAATTAAAAAGGGGGAGGGAATAAAAATCAGTATACTAGTTCTGAGCGACATACCGAAAATAACCATTCCATTTATTAGGCTAGTTAACTGCTGGGTAGTAAGTCCAGAAAAGTTTTTAGTTGATTATTTAAGTAGTTTTAGCTCAAGTTAGCCTTTTTTGTGTTTAGCTTCTGTTGTTTTTCAGTTTGCAATCACTGAGCACAGTTGAGTGGACATTCCCTTTGATGGGTTTATGTGCCTGCTACACATTTGCTTCCAAATAGTTTTGAGCTTATATTTCTATTAAGATTGTTGTTATTCTTACGGCTTTAGACAGACAAAAGGAAAGGGAAAGGGGAAGCAAAAAGATAGAGGACGGGATGTAGTTATTATTTACCTAGAAGTTGTGTGCCGACATAGTGAGGACCTTCCAGTGAGGACATATCATATCGCTACCTACATGCTTCAAGCTAAGCATGCCCAGGTTACAAGATTAGAACAAAAGTGCTTAGCCTCCTTCAAAAAAGCATTTCCAGGATACTTCCTGTAGGAATCTGCATGTAACAGCAACTCCTGATTTAAATCTGAGGCTGTCCATACTCTGAACATAACAACATTCATTGAAACATCCTTTTTCTTCAAAGGCTTCACTTTCTGTATGAAGCCTTTACACTTTAATTGTTGCACTCTTGATTTCCTTCAGGAGGCTTTTCCCATCAGAGAAAAGAGATGATCAAGGACAGGTACAGTGACATGAAAAAAAGAGGGAAGTTGTCTGTCTTCTGGAATCAGTAGAAAAACTGCCCTTGGTTTTAGAGCCAGAAAATCCTGTTCATTGCAAAGGAGTACAGCTTCTTCTTTGTACCCACAGCAGTACAGCATACTGTATTTAGTTGTGTTTCACTCTATTATTCAGGTGTTAACTTCAGAAAGAAAAGAAACCAGAATCTTCTTGGACCATTTGCCGCAGGGTGATACAGTTCTCCTAAACCACACCATCCATGTGTTAGCTCTCTCTATTTTGCATTATGAAATGCAGCACGTGTCCTTTAGTGCTTTTAAATTTCCAAAACCATCTTTATTCCAAATTTTAAAAGAGGTAAAAATAATTCTATTAACTGAGACTTTTGACCCCTCATTGGTTATTTAATGTAAATGTGAATCCTAAATGTCTTGATTTTAGTTTGCTTTGCAACTGATTTTTGTGTCTGTGTTTAATGTTGAGAAAAGTATTTCCATTTCATTTCTAACCATGTGTTTTCATGGAAACAAACCATCTATAACACATTGTATTTCTATGAAAACACAAGCTTATTAAATGTCAAACAGTTTATGTTTTCATGGGAGTTGTCTTGAAACTGGCACATTCGCTGTGTCAGTGGTTTGTGATGCAAGTTCAAAACTGTCAGGTTGTCAGTGCTCAGACATGAAAAGGTCTGAAGTCTCACACATGGAGAAGGAGAAATTAGGCTCTTCTCAATTAGCAGGTGGTGGTAATTCAGGCGTGTTTGAGGATTGTATTAAGATAATAGAAAGGCCTTAGTCTGAGTATCCTCAAATACTTAGGCAGCTGAAGAGGTGGCATCAGTGTTGAAGTCAGTCATTCGTGCTTATTAAGGGCTGACTGTAAATGTCAGGGTTGCTGGTGGAGCTTAAAGTGTCTTTGCACGTTCAACTTTATCACTCAGTTTGTGCATTGCAGGGAAGCTGGAAGAAATGGCTCCACACGGCTGTTAAATACCCAATGCTCCTGGAGCTGGTGGATCTTAAAGACTATAGCAAGGGCTTTGGCTTTGCCCAACCATCTGGGAATTGTAACTGCAGGTTCATGAGTCACATTGCAACAGGCCAAAAAATGTCTTTCAAAGCAGACTGGCTCCTGGAAGAGGGAGCAGAGCCTGCAGGATAAGCTTATAGCAAAACAGTCCTGTGTCAGTAAGGCAGGATATGGAGAATGAGCTGTAGTTTATCAGGAAGTCGTCCTTGTTATATGGAAGCCACATTCACATCAACATCTGTCATTGGTCTTCTGAGAGGTGTGGTGGGCATCAGGCTGTAGAAGAGATTAAGTATGTGATCCATGTGGAACAAAGACAATACAGAGGTCATAGTGAAGAGAATTTTATCTTTACTGACTAACATGGAAAGTACTTGTACAAGAAGAGCCCTTTTAGCCCTCTCAACCCCATTGTTGTTACACTAAACAAGTCACAGCACTGTTAGCCTACAGATCTTGACATTTCCACTATACATGGGTTAAAAGGCAGTAAAATCTACTTTGCTTCTATCATGCTATACTATATTTTATAGTATAAACCAATGTTGATCATGTGGCTTAATAGAATATGACTGCTTAGAAATGGTTCACTCCTCATGTGCAAAAACTTTCAGGAGTAATTTGCAGGTGTGAATGCAGTTGCGTGTATTACCCTAACCCATTATGCAAATAATTAGGAAAAAAGTAGCTACTTAGTTTATTTATTATCCCTATAGGGAAAATGTACACATATCTTACGTTCACATTTCAACTATATTTCCTCTTCCTGTGACTGTAGAAAAGCCTTTAATACATTTATCTGCAATGAATTTTAGGTTTCACAATGGGGTTAACTAAATGGTTTGGTTTGGTTTGAACCGTAATGAATGGGATTTAAATCAAGTCTTCACATCACAACAGAAATATCTTTCAGTATCTTTTTGACTCTATTCTGTGGTTGTCTCTGTGCAGCAAAGCTAAAGACATTTTTTCTTTGTTGGAAAAAGTTGTAGCCCTTGGCTCAAAGTAGCATAAATGCTCTTAAGTCCTTACACAGAGCTTGCCTAGCACCTGCTCATCTTTCAAACTCTTAAGTGTTATTCATCCACACTTGTGCCTATGTGGAGTCTCATGGGGAGCTGTGAGTAAACCCAGTTTCCTAGTCAGCCCTTTGTGGATGCTGAGATAGCTGCATGAAACCATGGTTCTTCCCTTCATGGATCGAATAGCATAACTCCTTTCATGAGCATCACTTTCACATAACTTTCTTGATTCTGTCCTTATCCTTATCTCCTAGCAGCTCAGCTACAGCTAATGAGAGACATCCACCTGGTGACAAGTGGATTTGTACAATCCAGGCCCTTGGGGCACATGCTGGTTATTTATTGTTACACACAAACACAAAGCAGAGAATAAATTTATTCCTTCTGAATGTAGGTGACTGAAATGGGTGTTTGGTTATCTGAAAGAGATAGTGAATGTTTATAAACATGTGTGTAACAGTCATTTTTCATTTCACCTTACCACTACACCAAGTGGGTATGTGAGACTGGCCATAATTCTGCTGCAATTGCCAATACTGAGTGTTGACCTATGTGTGTGACTGTCTCAGGTCTTTTACCACATGCCAGCACGCAGGTCTGTTGGTATGAAGCTGTCCTTTAATTTTAAAGGAAGTATGAAACTATATAAGTGGCCCATGATGTCATGAACTTTGTACCGCTCGTACTCGGTATTTGTATTGTGGATTTTTGCCGCATAGTAGTGGAATGTTTTTCTGATTTTTCCCCAGAAAAGTTTTTCTCTCTGCGTTACCTCTTACATCAACAGTGCAACAGAAGGGAATTAGAAATTCTTAGCCTTGCCCACAAGCCAGAGGGAGATCTGTTGGAGATGTATCAATATCTGTTTTTATTAACACTGATACATACTTCCCAGTACATAGAATGTTTATGATTTACTCATAGCTAAACTTGGGACAGACTGAGTGTATCCAGCCTGGAATATTAAAGGCATGTCTGCTTGACCAAGTCATGCAGAAAAGGAGCAGATGTGTGCAGCAGGGCACTTGATACAGAGGATCCACACTATACCCATTTCTGGGTTGGTCTGTTTGTTGACTTTAGATCTCATCTCATGAAGCCTATTGCAGCTGGAATGGATTATGTGTTGCCTGGGAATGCATCTTCCCATTCAATTTCATCAGAAAGGAATCCTGTTCGTTCACTCTGAGGCCATTCTGTGATGCAAACAAAAACATAGTGAGGTGATGGGGAGATGCTTCAAAAGCACGCTCTTCATCTGAACTGAAAGGCTGTTGGAGATACACACTAAGAAGCTGCAAGTGCAGTTTCTGAATGCACTGGACTGAATGTTAACTTTCTGAATGCACAGGGACTAGAAATGTCTTAGTAAAGTAGTGTTTGCAGTACCAACCCTGCTAACCTGCCTGCGACAAGTCTCTTTGCTTTCCTCTAGCCTTTACATTCCCTCTGAAGGGGTTCCCGTGACTGCTGCCCATTTCAGATACATCATGGGCACAGCTGGCTCCTCTGCTTCTCCAGAAGCCACTCATGTGCACAGATGCATTGTAAAGGGAAAAAGCTTGTGAAGGGACGTGGTTTTCCATGAGTATGAAGTGCTCCTTCATTACATTGTATGATAACTGCTGAAGGTTAATTGTGTGAATTCTTTAGCATTGCCCCTGTTCAGAATGAACTGATTGTTGGAGATTTTTCGTATATTGTTGTTCAGCTTGTAGAAGAAAGAAAGAACCAGATGACTGGTCTTTCTGTTTCTGTTGTGTAGGGTACCCAGGATAAGAACCTGGATTTCACTGTAATGCATAAGGAATTGCTGGGATTCAGTATTAGTAGTATTACCGTATACAGAGAAAACATCTATTGGAGTAGAGGGGAGAGAGGATGTTGTGTCCCCTACACATAATGAAAATAGTCAGTGAAACAGAGCTCTTAATGCTCGTCTATGTTATTGCCGTATGGTATAGATTTAGGCCCCCAAAGCTGCAGTGCTCATTAGGGCATATGTTGCTTTTGTTGCTCATAGCAGTGGAGATCCATGAGGAAAAGAGAACAAGTAGGTGTTCTATAAGTAACAGTTTTTCACATGGAAACCAAATCTTTTGCAGATATACAATACAGGTGTGACCTTTTTCTTGTCCTTATCTGTGTGCATATAGTTTCTGACTCAGGGGGTTGGGGACAGTTAATGTACTGCAATAAAGCTTTCACTGCTTTCACTTACTCACTTGAAATTAGCCCTAGTCAATACTAACTTGGTGTGATTTGGTACAGTGCTGACAATGTGTCACTTGGCTGAGTGACTTGTAATGAGACAGTGATAATTACCTCCTACAAGATAACATTTTCTTTCATATTTGAATATATGGACTGTCATTGACTGCCGGGTTCTGCATAAGTGTATCAGTAGTTCCTTGCAGTTGTCTCTGGTTCTTTGAGCAGCTCAGCAATCTCTAGTGCTTTTATCCATTTACATGCTCATGGTAAGGTAGAAGCGTCATGTGCCTATTCCTGGTTTTGACATAGATATGGGGCTCCTGAGTCTCCTCAGGTTCCAGGAGGACATGTTTTCCTCTGAGTCACTGGTTCTGGTCCATGTCAGTGCCAGCTCATTCTCCACAGTCAGTCAACTTTGTTTCTTCACCCCAAAAGTATCTAATAGTATTAGGCATTGGTTGTTTATGTTTAGGTCATTGTGACTTTGGTGTTTCTTTTGAAGGTTTAATCTAAACATTGTTGTCCTTTTCTGTCATTACTTTAATAGTTATAATTGTTGGCATTGGTGTTTCCTTTTCCTGCAAGTCTTCATTCCCAATGGAAAAGGGAAGCCAAAGCAGACAATGCATTGGTTTTTTTCTCAATATATTTTATCCTGCTTTCATCTTGTTTTTCCATGCTCTTTTGCAGACATGTTGTTATTAAAGTGAAGGGAAGGGAGTCATGGACAATGACCTTATGGTGGCTCATGTGTAAATGTGTTAGTCTGTGGTACTGTTTCTCTACATTTGTATTTTTTAAGTTATGGTTCTTTTTGTTTGCTTGAAAATATGGATTAAGTGATTTAAAAATTCAAACCCCTCACACTGAGTATCGATGAGTTGCTGGAAAGACACTCACAGGGGGATTGGTGCAACCAAGAATTTTGGTTTTCAGTCCTTTACTTACACAAGTCAGTACCAACAGAGCTTCAGTTTACATTGCTGGCATAGAGATACAGCCACAAGAACTGCTCTGTAATATCTTTTTAAGCAGTGTTTTTAATCCACCCATAATCAGAGGTGTCTGTTTTATGTTGCTGCCCATTCATCATTCCTTGTACACCTGCTGCCTCAGTCAGTTACCTGTTAAATCTGAGTTAACCTTCTAAAGTGATCCTGCTCTCTTCTCTTCCTTGCTCAAACCTATTATTCCATAAACCAAGCTGTCAACAGGAGTCCGTCACCTGTAGGCACACTGGTGTAGGATTTTAACATCGATCGTTTTTGTTTGCTGTTCCTTGGAGCAGCAGACTTTATGAACAAGAGTGTAGTACCCAACTAACCTGAACTATTCATTGTGTGCTCATGGGTTTGCTTTATGTTTTCCCTCCCTGGCTTAGGACGGCACATTGTTCTCTGATTCATTCTGCAGACAAGAATGGAACAATTAGCCACAATCTCTCAAGCTCTGGCAGAAGATTAATCAAAAAAAATACTAACTTTGGCTGATAATGCTACTTAGTGAATTATGAGCTGGCTGCGAGCCAGGGAATACTGCTATTGTCCCCTGTACAGATGGCCCAGCCTTCCTTAGCTCAAGTGCACCAGAAAGAGTAAGATTTTTTCATCTAATAGAGTTTTAACCATTGTTATTAAGGTTTTTAACACCTTGGTGCAGTGCTTCTGAATCTCTTTCAGCCAGCGACCATGTAATCCTCAGCAAAAGAAACCCCAGAATTCCTTTGAATTTGGCAGTTGAAGGGGGAACCAGTAAGTACCGTTTAAAGCATTAGGTAAACAGCTGAATTGCAAAATCTAAGTGTTATAATTACAAAGATTTTAATTAAAAATGCTGGCTACATGAAATTCCTTTGTAGGCCACTGCACATCAGTTACCAACTGTGCTTTGCTACTGACACACACCCAAGTTTCTGTGAAACGTGTGTTTATTACCTTTACTATTAGTACTCTTTTTTGCAATGTTTTCGTAGGCCACTGTCCTATCCCTTAGCATGGTCCCTAGCCAGCAGGCTCAGGAACACTTGCATGATTTTGGGTTGTCTGCAGCACTTGGGAATTTTTTGGGTGTAGAATATTGGTAATCCCAAGAGAATTTGAATGACATCAGTGGTTACCTGCTGGAAATGTATTTATTTCTGGGGGAAAGAATCCTGGCTTTGCTTACTCAAGACAGTCTGGTTTGCTTACTAATAAGTATTATAAACCACTACCATGAGCTTGGATCTGTCAGCTCAGATCTCTAAAAGTCTTCCTGAATGGCAATGCAAATCGGTAGTTCTGCTGGCTGGAAACAAGTGTGATTTCCAGGATAAGCCTATACAGAAGTATTATTTTTCTCCTGAAAAAATACTGTAATGAAATCCATGCTGCGTAAAGGCTGGTTTCATTCTGAGGAGGAACATTACCATGCCTGCTTCTAATCATTACTTAGCCGTACTGGCACATGTATGCAATTGTTTTCATCCATCAGCAAAAGGATTGCTGGAAAAGTGCTCTACCCCAGTGCAGGTGTGAAAAGTAGTGGCACTACGCAGGGGCACAAGCTTAGGTTTGACTTGAGTGCTTTTCAACTCTTTACTGGATGATTGCTGATTCCAAGATTATCAATTTCCAATTAAATATTTAAAAAATTGCCTTTTATAGGCAAATGGAAAAACAAGGCATGTACAGCAAACCTCTGGAGCACTAACAATTGAAATTGTTGACTGAACTTTTCTCAGTGTTCTGAAATCTTCATTAACATGGTGTTCAGCCCATTTCAACACTGATGTGGTGGGCTTCCAATAGAGGAGCCATGGCTTAAATGAGTACTCATTATGAGGAGGTTTGTGTAGGTCGTGTTTAGTGTCTGACTTTCCAACTCATACTTCATGTTAACAATTGAAAAGATTAATTTAAAGGGTTCAATACTGACTATTAGGGGGGGACAGACAGTAGTCAAAATTAAGTAGAAATGAAGGGATATTTTGTACTCACTTGCTCAGTCTGTGTCATCATAGCTGTTGTTTTCTATAGCTAAGATAGTCTAAAAGGTGATGAGGTTTTCCAAGCAGGACCTTTCATGCACATTTCTCAGTGCACAGAAACAAATCCTGACAGAAATAAACCCACCTAGTCTGTAAAACACAGTGTCTCAAAGGGGTCATACCTGCTCATAAGGATCAGCCTGTCTTTTGGGAGCATGTTGGTTGCACAAGTTCATCTGAAAAATGACTGATTCAGAATTGAGAGAAGCATGTGTCCATCTGTGTAATCGTATCTAGGGTTGCTGTCATTACCATCAGAGCCAAGTACCTCATGGTTTTAAATAGTTCTGAATGTGAACAAGGCAGAGAAGCACTCTCATCTGTAGGAGAACCAAGACAGACTGAAACTAAAGTGATAAAAATCCTTTTCTAGCTCCCAGCTGTGGTATTGTGCAAATGTGCCCTAGCTCTCTTCTGGCAGAATCAGCCCCATTAGCCCTGGTCAGTGGTTCTGACTGCTTCATCTTTTTTCCTCAGATTAGGCAGTGGTTACTGACACTGCTTCAGAAGCTGTCCTACAAACAGGAACTGAGGGTTGTGCTCCTGCTGTGTGCAGCTGA
This sequence comes from Psittacus erithacus, assembly GCA_009867235.2. NCBI lineage: Eukaryota > Metazoa > Chordata > Aves > Psittaciformes > Psittacidae > Psittacus > Psittacus erithacus. The sequence goes on along the minus strand of WYDI02029625.1, from coordinate 36,072 downwards.
TCTGAGGGTAAACTTCAGTCCATGGCCTCTGAGCAAATCTGCCCCCACTGCTCCAGCACTTGCTGTCCCACAGGCTGGGTGCTGTGTGAGCTTTTCCTCCTACGCAGGGAAGCTGACAAGGCCAAGCAAACTCTGTTGCCTGCTGTTGGAAGCAGTTTTCCTCTTTCTTGAAACTACTGGTCTAGTGCTCCAGCTCCAGCTAATCCCCCACTTCAGCCAGCGCCGGGTGCTCAGAGCATCTCTAGGTTATGTGGTAGCCTCTGTGCTGTGTATCCCTTCTCCCAGAGATACTTTCCAGTTGTTACGTACACAACTTGGTGCTACTTGTTTCCCAAGTATGCTATTTAGTCTTCATCTTTGCTGCTGGCAGCATCTGTAAACAGGGACATGTTTGGCACTGTTCACTAATTGAAACTGCTATGGGGTGAAGTAGCCCCTGCTGACACTTTGGTGTAACTGCTTTGCTTTCTATTGGTAAGTTTGATTGTATATACACCCAGGCTCTAACAAATGTACTGCTTTTAGGCAGAGCTTTAATTCAGACTGCCTTAAAGTGCGAAGGAGTAATGCTGATTGATGCTGCAACGTTTTTTGACGTTGGTTTGGGGGGTTTTGTGTGTCTGTTACTGCTAATAATTTCCAATCAAAAAATGTTTTTCTGCTGCATTGCTTGCACTTAGCAAGTTCATTTCACTCTCTTGCCATAGAATTTAGCCAGATACTGACTAAATGTGATCACTTGCCCTTTGCCCGTCTTCCTCTCATGAAATACAGGCTTGCTCTTAGTAGTAGCTGCTTCATAATGCATAAAAATTAGTTTGGAAAGCCTCTCTTCCCTTTCTTCCTTGTTTGAAAGCCTTTTACATTATTCTTTATATAGAAGAACATTAGTATTTATACTTATTATTATTAAGAAAAATATTTTCCATACAGAAGGCCAGGCCCTGCCAATGCCAGAGGAAGCACTGTCTGGTATTTAGGAAGGAGTCTTGGGGGAAAGTAAGACTATGCTTTGTAACAAAGGAAAAAATCAGGTATCTGAAACATTTGATGCTGTAAAGAAGACTTTTGCCAAGTCACTGAAGACTTTCTGAATTGTGATTGCTTATTCCCTTGAGAAAGTTGTCCCACAGCATATAGTAGTGATATGTGTCTTTTTCTTAGACTGCTTCGACTTTGCTTACCCTGGGCCCACCACTGTACTTAGCAGCAGGCTATGGTGAGCCATTCTGATTAGCCTCTGCAGCCAGTGCTATTCTGTAATTACTAATGAAGATACTAAAATAAAGTATAACAATTGCGGTATTCTCAGCCAAGATAGGATCATGGGCTTAAACAGTTTGTATTATAATAAGACCCAATTAGCACAGATAACAAAACCAGCAACCTCATAGCAGCACAAGCTTAGTGTCTTCCAGCAACCAGATTAATAACCATCCAGTGGCCTTACCTCTGCACCCTGATCACTGGTAAATACTGTGCTGCTGTATCTTTTCTGCTCTTTAAATCATGTTCCCTGGATGCGTGATAACATGTGCTGAAGTTTTAGTGAGACAGGTCTGAAAACGGTTGTTTACTGCTTGTAACTGCAGAGACCTCCTTAATAGAGAATGCGCAAACTGGCCATACTACATCTATCCAGCCAGAAGGGAGCCTCTGAGATCTGCATGTATCCCACCAAAATCTGCTTGGGCAGTGCAAAATTTTGGGAGTACAAATAAAGTATCTCTCTGTCTTTTAATCCAGGTTTTCTTTATGCAGCACCAAGTGGCAGAATAGGCCTGGTTGGTTGTTTCATTTCTACTTGTTTTACACCTTCAGCAGTCACCTTTAAGAATCGGACCCTTATTCTTTTTGCTAGGGAGATAATTACTCACTCTCAATTGCTATCCCTAGAATCAGTTAATGAATGCTACATAATAAACAGAAGTAGGGCAGCTGGATGAGAACAATGCACAGGTAGATAAGAAGACATCATTTGGTGAAGAGATAATGAGTATGAGAACTTAACTTGTGGTTTGTCCAGATACGATCCGTGCTCTTCTTCAGATAGCTTCTGCATTGTTACTGTTCTTCCTCAGTCAGTTTTTCTATATGTTAAGTGGCAAGAGGAAGATAGTTTCAGAGGAAAGAGAGGTTTCCTCAGTGGAAATTGATTCAAGGAGAAGAGGATCATCCCTCTCTCCCAGACCCATCCTAAACACATTTACATTCTTATGTGCTGTTGTGCACCTTCGCAGGGGAGGCGGATTCTGCAGGCAGAATAATCACTGCCTTGCTGTGCCTAGTTTTATTCTCTCTCTGCAAAATTTATCCTTCCTTCCTTAACAAAGCTGTTCTAAATCTAACTTTGGAGGTGAAGACAGGATTGGCTCTTGATACATCAGTTTATATGATGTTAGCACTGAGATAGAAAGCAACTGTCCTAGCCCTACCACTGATGATTTTGCTCTCTGTATTGAGCAGTGGCATTTTCTAGGCAAGTTTTACTGTGTACCCCAGTAATACAATGGAGTTTAATGGCCAGTACCCACACAAGAAAGGTAAGTAACACTGCTATCCGATTAAAGAATATCAATAGGTAATACAGTAACTATCTCCTTTGCCTGACAGCCTCTCTACAACTGCAGTTTCAGAAGTGTAGTGCCTCTGTATTTATAAAGCTAGTGCTAGGTCATTATGAGATTGGTGTTGTGTAAAGTCATAGCAGTACAGGCGAAGGACTCAGTGACAGGAACTATTGAAGATGAACAGTGAGCCAGGCAATACATTCTGTCTATTCTGTGCTTTGTTAACCTGGCTGACACACAGAAAGGAAATGGGGTCTGAAGGTTTCTGGCTTGTTAACCAAGTATTAATCACTTGAAAATTGCAAAATGTAAGTTAGTAAGGTGGTTTCTGATATTCTGAACATGACTTTTTATAGCTGGAACTGTGATAAATTAAGGCAGAACTTCAGAAGTTAAACTCTGCTGGCTTCCATTATGATCTGAATGCTTGTCCTCCTTAGACTCGAAAATTTCCACTTTAATCTTTCAAAGGCATGTTTAATACTCAAAATGGCAGAAGCCATAGCCAAAACAGCTTCCAGCTAGAGATGTGGTAGGAACATTATGCACACCATTTGCTAATACAGGCACGTACAGGCCAGCAATAGTTCCAGTATCTCTGCCAAAAAGCTAATGAGAACATATTTGGCCATAAACTTTCCTCTGACTTGGGGAAGAGCATATCTAAATTCCAGTTGTCTCATGTCCACAAGCTGCAAAACTGAGGTATCAAAGTGATTTCCTAAGGATTTGCAGTGAGAGACAGACATAACTGCAGAAAACTGCTGTGGGCTGTATTTGCATAGGTGGGTATACCTCTTTTTTGAGTAAATGGGCTGATTGCATGTGCCAGGCGCTTGCCACGTGTGTGATAGGCCAATAGGGAAACACAGCTCTGTATTTTCAATTAGAGTATGTTTGGAGGGGCAGAACTCAGCACAAAGTGCTATCTTTTCTATGATAGTCCAGGGAAACATGGAGAAATGCTGTCACACCGAAACCCTCCAAACACAGTAAACTTGTCAGAGGGTGCACCTCCACCTTGTTCATCCCAGACTAGAAGCCTTTTTTCTTGCGTAGCATCTTTCTGCCTTATGCAAGGGATGGAATTAAAGAGGACATTCGTTTTATCTCAGAGTAACCTGGAAAAGCATGTCTTCCCGAGTGCTCTCCTCTCTTGTGATCTCAGACCTTGACCCATGGGGATAGGAACCTGAAATGAGAGATGGTGTTCAAGAACTCCCTGAATGGGGAAGGCTTGCACTCCTGGTTTTGAGCTCTAGCCCCGTTCCTCCCCAGGCCTTCTGGTGATGTATTCTAAGATGACCTTTAAAGCCTGTTTCAACTCTGGCAGATCTCCACCAGGAGTCAGCATTGCCAGATTCAGTATTGCAGGACATGTAACTACTCTGTAGAAATTAACATGCAGTATGCAATGATGCATGTGAGCTATTAAAGGCTTCCTTACAGTATGCCTGGTATCCTGTGGTGTGTATTATCCAGGCCCATGCTATCTGGGAGACAAGAGGCACTTGAAATGAATGGGTGCCTGCAGTTCTTTCCAGTCTCTGAAATTGCCAGGACTTCTCCATGCTGCCTGAACGCACTCCCAAGGCTGCTGCTACAGCAGAGAGGAGAACATGGCTACTGCCGTTCTGTCAAGAAACCATTATGTCCTGCAGTTCAACAGTGCCACAAGGGACAAAACAGAAGTTTGGGTGATGCATCCTTACAAGGCCAGTGTTTCCAGAAAGCTCACAGGCAGCCTAAAATAATACTGTCCATCAGAGCGATCACAACAATACTGCAGCAGCTTGAAAAGTTTGCTTTATTCTTGATACAGCATTCCCAAAAGATGCTTTCTACCAGCTTTACTGCCATGTGTCCCGTGGCTGACAGGAGAGATAAGAGAGGAGACTTTTTCATGGAACCTTCAGATTCCAATGGCTCGTTCTTCAGAAGAATTACATTTAGAAAGATGGAAAGACTGGAAAGATTAAAGTGTCGAACTCCCCAACTTCATGCAGAAACAACCTTGTCATCTTCCCTGCCATAGTGCCTGTTGGTTTTCTTGGTTCATGACTAAATCATTAACAGCTTAAAGGGGAAGCTCTTCAGGTCAGGGATAATGTTCATTTGCAGCATACTTCAATCTCTGGAAAGGTTTCTATAAGGCTACGTAAAATTTTGCTTAGTGGAATGTAAAAATGCAGATCTGCCAGAGGAAAATCTCTGTTCCGAAGTGTGAGTCTCCCAGTCAGCTGAAACTACTCAGTAGATTTCAGTTATCTGTTTCTGAATTAAAACTACAGGTGTATCTAAATGGCACCATTCAGTCCTGGGTAAAAACAGATGTATGGCTAGTTCTCAGTAACAAATTAGTATAACTGTACTCAGATTTAATCAGTCAAAGGGTTTGGAAAGTTCTTATTTTCACTTAGCATTTGCTGATCCTTAGCTGGATGTGGTTACTGGTGTGCAAGAGCCCCTGAACAGCCCTGACCTGTTTTGTCTGTCATTGAAATGGACAGGTCATGTTCCTAGCATGGCAGTCATAGGTTTCTCACACACTTGGTGTGTCCCAGCATCTTTGACTGTTTGCTTAGTGTTCCAACTGAAACCTTGCTAATAAGTGGGCTAGAAATGCCATTTGTGTTGTATGTATAAGCATGTTTAGAGCTTCCCAGAATATTCACACGATATTGGCTTTTGAGATCTGTGTGGACTTAATTAGTTGGAGGTTGGAGAATTATAAACCTTGGATTTATCGGAATTGTTATTATGTTCTTCTCCTTCATTGGTGTTTGATTTATATCCACAAGAGTCATTCCCAGTAAGAATTCAACCAGATGTGTCTCCCAGATTTTTAATTTAATGGATGGTTGTTTACATGAGTGTCCTTGCCAAAGTGAGGTGCTTTGGCAGTCCTCTGGAATGTAAAGGTTAAGTACATTGATTTAATCTGTTCCCAAAGGAGCTGTTCTTTCTGTGTCAAAGCATTAGCATTTTTGTTCTTGTGTCTACAACTTTGTTTGCTTGGGTTTAATTGAATTTTGCGTATACTGCACTGTAAGTGGGAGATGGCAGTTTCATACAGTACTTCCCTCCTGGAGTTAGGGATTTTTGGACTCACAGTTTGTTAATGAATCCTTAATCTCCCTGAGCAGCGATTCTTCAGAGCTTTCAATGTGGTAAGTACTGAGAATGGGGAAAAATCCGTTCTGCCATTATGTGCACAGTTAATAGGAGCTATTCTTAGTGATGGTGGGGTCTTATACCCTTGTCTTCGTGTGATTAGTACTATACTTAGCTTTCAAATAAGCATATCTGAATTGTTAGCTTGCGATGTATATAAACCCTATTTATTTTAATATAAGGTAGAAGTTCAAAACAGTCTCTGCTTTAAAATTGTACATTCCTGGAGCAATGTGAATATAAAACCAGAATAGGTAACTTTGTTTTCAGAAATCGTATACATAATTATTTTTTCTCACTTCATGCGGTAAGTTTGTTGGGTTTTGGAGGTGTAATTTTTGAGTAAGCTGTTTGTTACCATTCGGGAATTGAACAGTAATGGGAACACTGTATCTGAAGTGTTCTCTCATCTGTTTTAGCCTGTGTGGGCCTTGGTCAGAACAGCAGGTCTGGGTGGATCCCTGAGCTGCTGCATAGCTTGCTGGGCATCTAAACTTCACAGCTTTGTTGAACTGTATGCCAGCCCTGCCAATATCCCAAGTACACCCCAGGGAGATGATTTTGTAATTGCAGATGAAACTGGTGATGTGAATCTATTAATTTATTTTTCTGGTCTCCTCTTTTATTGGTTTTTATTTCTTCACTTCCTTTATATTCATCAACAGTTTTTCTCAGTGATCCTTTATGTGATCCAGATCCAGACAAAGTGATCCATGTTGCTGAGCAGAGGAATGACAGCTGTATTCTAGTTCTGTATAGTCATTTATTTTCCTTACGTTTGTTCTGCTGGTCTTAGTTGGAAAGATAATGATAACAAAGCAGGTGCCCATCCCTGGGCTTCTAATCATACATCTGAAGAATTGGATTCCAATCTGATGGTTCAGAGGCCAAGTAACTCCCACTGTAAAGTGCAATTATAATGGAGATAAATCAGGAATGAATGTGATCCTCATAAACTTAAATTAAAAATACTTTCTGCTATTTCTTCCCCTAGCAAAATGCTTCTTCCTGGTATACCTACCTGGCACATGGACTCAGTGTTAGCAAATGAGGCTTCTTTATAGATATTTCTCATTCCATCTTATCATGTCAAAGTTAGCAATAGATCTGTTATTTTGTTTTACTTTTCCCTCATTCCTGCAGGACTCGACCTTCAGTCGAGGATTTCTTTTGGTCCATATAGGCCTTTAGGAAATGAATTTTAAATATTTGATGTTCCAAATATTTTGTGACTCCTAACAGTATATTGTTGGACTTACTGTTGATAGTTAGGAAAGCCAAGACTCAGCAGCCACAGGAATTTATGCCCGTTGTGGAAAGTCTAGCATGATTTCTTTGGTATGGCAGTACCAGAAAGTCTGCTGGCATACCCAGCTAAAGTACTTATAACCATATAAAGGGAATGCCTTTTAGGAATTGGATTAAAACACAGACATAATATTTTCCATCAATTAGACATTGAGAAATCCCAGACATACAGTGCTGCAAGTGAAATTAGATACCTTGGGAAGCCTATTCCAAATGGAAATCTAATATGTGGGATCCTGACTCAGTCACCACTCCCTCAGTTTTTTACCCTCCCAAAAATATATTTGGATACACTAGTGATGTAAATATAGTAACATTATACCCAGTAAATATGCGCAGATTGGATCATGCCAGCTGCACTAAATGTAGCCATAGAGAAACTACAGACTTGCCTATAGGTATTTTACAAACCTGCCAATAATGCAGATTTGCCTATTTTCCTATGTTGCTGCAGATGTGCAGAACAACTATTTGTGGAGTCATTTCAGCAAACTATGTATTATTTATAAATGGAAAATTACAGAGTTTATAGTGAGCCTTCTGTCACAGTTGTTTGGCATATGGGAATTATAAATAGGACTGGGTGACCATTGATGTGCTATTCTTTTAGCACTGTGGATATTTCTGACCCAAAGAGAAGCCACAAGAGATAAATCTATAAAGGTCCCTACTGGGTTTTTTTGCATGATGAAATACTTTGTGTTTGGGTTCATCCCTGGCAGTGTTCAAGGCCAGATTGGACAGAGCCTTGGGTGACATGGTTTAGTGTGAGGTGTCCCTGCCCATGGCGGGGGGGGTTGGAACTAGATGATCTTGAGGTCCTTTCCAACCCTAACTATCCTGTGATTCTAGGATTCCCTGCTCAAGCTGCCAGGTAAACAAAGTATCATTAACAACCCTTTCATGCTCCCACAGCATGGCTGTTGTTAAAACAGTTTGCTCCTAAGTGTTTTGGGCAGTTCTTCGTTAGGTTGGTAAATCCTAGCACATAATTATCAGTACTGCTTGCCAAAAGCATTTCAGAGTCCTCCTCCAGAATATGCAGGGGAAGAACTGAACACCTGAAGTTTTAGTCCTGTGATGCAGCTTGCTTTAGATGTAATCTGAAATAACCGCCACTGAGCCTGTGATGAAGTCTTCTGCCAATCACATGAAAGAGGAAGTGAATGACATGGACAGCCTGCAGGCTTGGTTTGCAACAATATCAGGTAGAGAACAGACATCCAGATGGTACCTTTTACTTTCTCCTGACCTAGTGAAGGCAGGAAACAGTCACGTTACTTGACACAGCCATTATTCTCTTGGACATCTCAAAGTGCAACACTTCTGTTTTCCTCATTTCCGCATTTAATTGATTCAATTTCAGAGTCATTCTGATTAATTTTTTAACTTTTTAAACACAATCTGTGATCTGCTTACATTCAGTTCTGCCTTTCCTTTGCCCTTTGCTGTTTTCAATGGTAACTGGTTTCTTCGTTTGAATTTAGTTGGCAGCTTTATTGATTGATGCTCTTGGTAGAATAGAATCCAGCTGTCTTCACTTAACAGTATTATAATGCAGGACAAACACTTGAGTCTGTGTCATCCATGTAAACAGTCTGTGGGTCTAAAGCTGCACAAATTCATCAAGAAAATGCCAGTCTCTGCTGCTTTTTTGCTGTGCCTGTAATGTGGACAAAAGATGGCTCTGGGTTTTCTTCCCAAAATCATTGCAATAAGCTAGTAGGGTGATATGCCAGTTAATGCTTTAATGAAGTATACAGCAAGGTTGCCAAATAAACAGCTTTTGAGGTGTATGCATATTATTGTGGGAGATGTTTCTACTGGTGTATTAGATAATAGGCACAATTCGAAGAAGGAACATGTAGTTCTGTTCATCTCCACTCCCTCTGCATCCTTTGGGTGTGGGCATGTAATATTGAAATGTGTAGCTCAGCATATTTTAAATTCACCTGGCTGACAAGAAGTTGCAAAGCAGCACAGGTTGTCTTTTGCTGTCATTTAGTTCTGGTGAACAAACCCAATAGATTGCTTTTACTTAAGTGGCCTTTTTTTCACTCCCACTTCTTCCTAAAAGGGTGATTTTAATGCTGTACTTATGGGCGGTGCCCCTTTGTAACCTTCTAACTCTTGAACCTCTTGCATGAGGCTGTTCTTCAAATACAGAGAATAAAGGAAATTAGCATCTTCCAGGTGTGTGCATGGGAACACATTTCAGATATCTGAAGAGTTTTGTTTGCCACAGTGAACGGCTTAGTGCAAATCTGTGTATCCCTATTGTGATGCACCAGGATTTGAAAGATTCCATGAGAGCTGAATCTGTAAGTTTTAGGCTCTCAGAGGTGAAAGGCTTCTTGCTTTGTGATCACTTCCTGAGCTTGCACCATGCCTGCGCCACTTCACAGGGGAGTTTCTACTTTCAGTGTCCAGTGTCTGATCCAGACATTCCCAGGTGCCTCTGAGGTTTTTTTCTCCATAATGTTGTTTAAGCACTGCTCTATAGGGACATCAGCAAGACGAATGATTGGTAGAGCTTGCAATTGCTTGCGATGAGTGAAAACCCACTCTAAATGGTTAAGTCTTTTTAAAAATCTACTTTAATGAAACATGTTCAAGCCAGGGAAATGCATGTAGAGGAGGAGTGTAACAGCTTGCTCTTTATCACTAAAACCTGCACTCTTCAAGATAGGATACCAGACATTGCCTTTGTCAAACAGGGATTTTTATCTTCCTATCCAATCACCCCCTACCTCCAAGCTTTAAAATCCTTGTTTCCCTGGTCAGAAAGCTGGCTCAGATGCCATACCTGTGGTTTCCCTTGTATTCCGGATCTTTTCACAGAACTTGGTTTCCATAGTAAATGCTTTTCAAAAAAGCTATGGTTTGATAAAAAGTGCTCTGTAGTCTGCCATTTTCTAAAGGAGTGCTCTCATTAACTCACTATTGAATAACTCTTACAACCTTGGGTCTATGTTCCATTACAGACCATCTGACACCTCATGAAACACATTGTAAGCTCCATTGCTGAGTTTCTGATCTCAAGTCTTAGTCCTCAAACTATTTTATTATACTTCCATTTGAACAAAATATGCTAACCGAGATGGCAGATGAGGGTCTGTATTTAGCCACACAGTTCAGAAACCAGGAGAAAGGAAATAATTGCTGTTCAAAAACTAGTGTTTTCCCAGCTTCCTGGAATAATGTGATGTGAAGCTTTTGTTTCTCTGCATTGCTCTTGTCAAAAGCCCCTCTCCAGGTTATTTCTTGTCCCTCTTTAGGCACTGGGAGTTGCTCTAAGGTCTCCCTGGAGTGTTCTGTTCTCCAGGCTGAATCAGCACAGCTCTCTCAGCCTGGCTCCGGAGCAGAGCTGCTCCAGCTCCTGCAGCATTTCGGTGGCATGTTTCTAGTGAGATTTTTCACCTTACTTAGCACAGTGAGAAGCGTACTGATATTTATGTGTTCATACTACCAGCATCTTTTGAGTTTGGCTTTATATCTTTGTTGGATTCTGGATCCCATCAGTAATCTACCACATCTGCAGAAACAAGCACATGAAATGTGGCAAAACCTCATCTCACAGTTTTGGAGGTCATGTACTCAGTGTCCTGGTACATGTAATAATTACAAACTGAAACATTACTGTTACCAAGCTGGTGCTTCCTTAGGTTGCCTGCATGTTTTCATGAGAAAAGGAAAGGGGAAAGGAGTTAGATGGCTGGAGGTGAAATAACTTGAATCAGCTCTGCAAGTAGTGAAAACAAGTTTTTTGCACCTTTAAAGGAGAAATATCTCTAACAAACCACCTGGACCTTTTCACCTCAGACCTCTACAAACAGTGATTTTTTTTGCCCTTGCTGTGTGGTCATCAATGCAAAAGGATTTGTAATACATGTCTGTAAAGTTATGTCAGGCCTGGGGATTCGAAACAGCAGTATGAAACATAGACCAATTTTCTCCTGACAAAGACAGCATCTTTCATTTGGGAAAATTACAGAGCTGCCTATTGTTCCCATGGAATCCCGGTGGGAACCCCAGCTGCTGCCTCTTTCATACAGGTAGACTGCTGATCCTGCATGGATTCTGGGGACAGATTTGAGATTTAGTTCTTGTGTCAGGGAATCTGTGTCTTTTTTACAGGCATTATGAGTTTTTCCTTTCAGTTTCATTAACAAAGTCGATGTATTTCAGCCACCTTAATACTGTTAAATGTTTTGCAGGCTTAATTTAAACAAAATGATTGCTTGAAAACATTTGTTTTCTTATTTGGTTGACAAAACCAATGAAGCATTTATATTGCAGTGTCTTGGCATGTTTTCAGTTTTGGGATCACTAGACAACTCAAGAGGAAGAGCTAGATTTTGTGTAGGCAAAAATAATGCACTCATTTCCTCTTATGAAACTGTGCATATTGTTCTTTGCAGAGTACCAACCTAAAATGGAAAAGCAGTCTAACATAGAATAAATGCTTTAGTGTAGCTTTGAGTTCTGTATGGCAAGGCTAACATCTATATAGACGAAACGAAAGAGAAAGCAAGATTAGAAAGAAAGAACTGAAATGTCTGTGGCTTTGGAATGGTGAATCTTTCCTGTAACAGGTCAGTGCACACCTGAAAACTTGCTGTGGGTTGGGAGTGTCCATGGGGCTCCCCTCAGAGGCTGTTTGAAGGAGATAATGTTTTCTGACCAGAGTGGCTTGGAGCCCTGAGGAACACAAGGCTCTCAGTTCCCCAGAGCAGTTACCCCTCCCTTCATGTAACCCTTCCCCTCAGACATCTTTAGGAGTTTCTAGAGGCTGGTTCAGGCGTTTAATGTCTCTCCTTTTCCCAGAGAACTTCAAGACCCAACTGTGTAAGCATGCAGAGATACTGAGGACCCAGAATTACCCCCGTTTTTCCCTCCAGTGTTGTGGAAAAATGCCCATTTCCAACATCAAAGCCAGTTACTGTTACTGAACAGGCTGGCTGTAATAGCGAGGTTTGGGTAGCCTTGCTATCGGATCTAGAGCATACTGCAGAATGTGAGCAGGCTATCTTTGCTACAGGCACTGATACATCCCTCTTTTTGAGGGCAACTGCAGAGACTTGCTAGTTCTTGGAAATGTCTGTTCTGGCCTGTGCCTTGATGAGCATTCCTGTAGTATGCTTGATTCTGAGTACAGAGCTCTTGAGGTTCTGTCAGCACCAGCTCCCGTTTGCTGCTTGTCTCCTTTTTGCTTCATACTGGATGAAAACACAGCAGATGGGTCATAGGTACCAGGAGTCAAAAAGCTGTCACAGGGAATGCTGTATTTTCTCATTCTCTCAAAGAAAGAGTTGCTAGTGGTTTATATTGTTCAGAAACATGCCACAGGAGAATGTTATCTAAGTAATTGCTTCGAGCAGAATAGCCTTTGATTTTTATCGTACTCCTGTTCTGTGTGATTTTTCAGAATCATTAAGCAGAAGGTTGTGAAGAATAAATGAGTATGATTTTCTGGGTGAAAATAGCATGAGTCCTCTCTGTTTTTCTCACTGAGGTAGGTTGCCCTACCTTAGCAATTTCACGTTGGTAGCTCTCTTCCTATTTGATATCAATTTCTGTTCCTTTTGTATTGAATTAACTATCTTTAGCAGTGCTTAGAAACTTCCTCTCTTAGCGTTTTGGTGCGGATCTCATCAATATCTCTGAACTTGAGTTCTTCACCTCTTTTTGAAGTTTTCTTCAGTTCTATTAGAAGTGATCCAGCTTCTATTCATCTCAGATTTGTTAAAAAATGATCATCTGTTCATTCAGCACACTGCAGCCATTTATTCATCAGCACAAGAGCTCATTTCTATCCCTCATCTGTCCTTGCCTCAGCAGCGGGCAGCCTGTCACTTTGATCAGTGAATTGCAAAGGTTCTTCTCACTGCTGTAATTCTGGTGATGGCACAGAAAAACTTAACATACTTTGATCTTCTACCCTCCTGGGCAGCCTATTCCAGTGCTCTGCCACCCTCAATGTGAAGACTTTCTTCCTCACATTGAGGTGAAACTTCTCGTGTTTTAGTTTGTGGCCATTGCTCCTCATCCTGTCACTGGGCATCACTGAATTCAGAGTCTGGCACCATCCTCCTGGCATCCACCTTTGAGATGTTGAACTGCATTAATGAGATCCCCTCTCAGTCTTCTCTTCTCTAGACTAAACAGGCTCAGCTCTTGCAATCTCTCCTCCAAATGTTCCAGACCCCTGCTCATCCTCATGGCCCTCCGCTGGACCCTGTCCAGTAGCTCCTTGTCTTGTGCTGAAGAGTCTAGAATTGGGCACAGTGCTCTAGATGTGGCCTCACTGATGATGTACTTTAACTGAAGATACAGATCAATTTTGGTTGCTCCTGCTAGAGAGCAGATAAGCGACTCTCTCAGAATAGCAAAAATACTATTTTTGGGAAGCAGTTTCCAGTCAGTAAAAAAAATAAAAATGCTCTTTGTCCTTCAGCTAAAAACGATCAGAATGATTAAAAGCAGTAGGTACCTTTTTAAATTATTGGATGGCTAAAAAAAATCCTCAACAACCTATATTGAAATTTAAGTGTCTCTGCTTATTGCAGCTTGTAAAACACATGCTTGCAATACAGTTGTTTTGGAGTCAAGAATTTTGTCTTTTAATAACTGGGATGCATGTTAGAACCTGACTACAGATGGTGCACTGAAGAAGAGCTGCCGTGTGCCAGAGGTAACCTCCCCAGCTCTAGCAGCCTTGCAGTAAAGATTAACGGTGTCTTAAATTAGCCTTGATTCTATTAGAAGTATCCCTCATATTTCATGTTCTGGAAAGGGATATGGGGAAAGAATGTCATAATGTTTCCCTGTTCTTTGACAAGCCTTTCAGTAGCCCTGTCAAAGATCCTTTAAAATTGAATAGAAATAATCAGAAATGATGTGCCTGTGTGAAAAATGCTTGGCGGATTCTTTTCTGTGAGATGGGTGTATGCTAATGAGTTTTAAATGATGAGTTTAAAAATACTCTTATCAAGCAAGTGGTAGTAGCTCAGATTAAATTACCAAGGTAGAAAATGAGAAGGTTTTTAACTCCTTTACCTGTTTTACTTTCTAAATAGGATGAAAAAAATGCTGTCTCGAGCTAAATTAATACAAATGCAGGTAATAAACCCAGGTTTTATATGAAGCTATAGATCATTCCCTATAGGTGTTCTGCACTCTATATGCTCTGCTTTGTAATCAAATTCTTCAGCTGAGAATACTGCTCTCCTCTTTTAAAGTAAAAGATAGTACTGTGCAGGTGTTCTCTGCACTTGGAGATTATTAGTAAAACAATGCTCGCAAATAAATCTCTTCCTTTGTGAGTGAATCATCTTATTATTTTGCTTCTATTAAAATCTAATATTCTTCAACAGTGTCACTTTATCATGTCTAATAATCAGAATTATGCAAAGGAATTATCTGTGTGGATTTCATGCCCAGGAACTGTTAACCATCATTTCTTTATCACTCTTAAGTAGGTACGCAGTGGTTTGTTTGTTGGAAGTACAATAGTCAAGGCTGTACTGACTTTAGAAAATGGATCATGAAAGTTTGTTTTCCTTAAAGGTGGAGCCTTAGAAGCCATAATCAGCTGCCATTTATTTTTCAGTAACAGTAACAAAAGTAATGAATTTTCTCTGATAATGTTAAGGATGTAATGATGTCATGGGGGAGGGCATCTGGAGTGAAGGCTGCTGTAGTGGCTCTTAAGTTTCATTAGAACAATAGCCGTTGATCTGTGAAAAAGAGTTTGCCAGCTACTGTCAGCATGCCAAGAAGTGAGAAATAGGAGAGATGGGGAGTGTTCTGGTAGTCTGTGATGAGAGGGCATGTTAGACTTGCCAGTATTTCTGTTCTGGAGCTCAGTATTCATCTGAGGAAGAACTGGAGAAAATGTGTTGTGCGCAGTGTTCCAAACCTGTCTGTGAAGTACTGCTCTGGAAACGAGGGAGACAGGCAGGCCTAGAAGCCCATGTAAGCTGCGGCTTGAAGACTAAGTCTGGAGGGGGGCCTAAACGGGACTTGAATTGTCTTAGAAGGCATCTGTGGTTCTAAGCTTGTATTTTGCATAGAAAATGTGCCACATCCTGATCTTTTTCTCATAATAGCACAAATACTCTCCAGTGCAAAGCTGCATAAATAATGTGTATGTTCACAGGAGCAGGAAATACGCTGCCGATCAGACAATGTCAATTTAGATGAATCCTGTCCTGAAAGCTGTACTTTAAATGTGAGCAATAAAACCACTATTGACATGTGACACTACTGACTGAAATGTCAATAGTTATAAAAAGAGTATTTCATAATGCAGAATCATTGCTTTGTTTGCTTGACTGGACAGATGCTTCTGTTTTCCACGAAAGAAGAATAATTTCCGTATTAGTTCTCTGAATGCCCAGCAATGCTTATTTGTCCCACTAAAGCTCACATTCTTCAACATAGGGAAAATGTCCTTGTTGGTCTTGTGTAGCATAAGAGGGAGTTTTGACAGTAGGCATAACATGAAACAGTTTAAATGTTGTCATACTTACAGTTTCCTCTCAGGTTAATTTTGCTCAATGTGGAAGCGGGTAGAGGGCAAATTCAAGGCATGAAGCATCCTAATCCTGAGCCCTTAGCTCCATACGTGCAACTGCTTCAATTGTTCTTTGGCAACCATGACTCAGACATAGTTTCCAGAGTTACAGGCAGCAGGACAGTTGTGTTTGGCTGGTTGTAGACTGCAGACTGTTGCATTTCTCTGGTTATTCTTAAGCATTCTGTTTGTTGACAGATAGAGCATGTGCCATGAAGCAGAGAGGAAATAAAAGAGGGTAAAGTACTACTAATGCCTAAGGCATGTGGAGTGGCAGAGGATACACTGGGATAAGGGTATGCCTATATCATCTGGACTGTTGAGCCATTCCTCAGGAAAACGCCAGAAAACCACTGGGTTCCTTCCTTGTGCTGCATGTGGCCAGACACGTTAGTGAGGAAGATGCCAAGGGAGAAATCTGCCTGGCTTCATCTCATGCACTGCTCCCTACCACCTCATTTCTGCCTTGGCCATCCCTAATGATTCAAGAGAGGACAGAAAGAGAAATCCAAGGATTAAAGAAACAGGACACCACCATTTGATCAATGTGCCTCAGGGAAAAACCATTACTTATCCCTGGTATGTAACTGGCTAAAGATGTGAACCAGTGGTCAGGTCAGTCCTCATTTTGCTGGGGGAAACAAGGAGGCTTAGGGCATTCCTATTAGCTCTCATTTTTTTTCAGTGGGAATACCTGAAAACAGGGCATTCCTGTGAGCATTGCAATTCTTCTGCGGATGACCAATACCAGTAACTTTGTAACCCCACTTTAGGTGTAGAAAAAAAAGGGAGATGTTACTAAGTCCAGTTTGATCTATTTCTTGATAACTTTGTAATCTTTTCAAGGACCCACTTGCAGTTGGTGGCGGATGATTAATTGGCCATAATATCATCTTTCTAATCACTTTAATTCCAAAAGTGCTCTGCTGTTGCCTTACATTTTGAAAAGCAGCAAATACCCTTTCAAGCGATTTCAAGGTGAGAGGAAACCGGGTGACAATCCACTTGACTGGGTCTTTAAAATCTTTTACTGCCAACAGCATGCCTAGCTGACAGTAATGACTTTGGAATTTACCTTTCATCCAGATGAACCTCAGAACATTTTTGTCAACTCATACTTAAATTCACTGGGTGCAGAACTGTAGCAGCTGTTTGGCAAAGCACAGCAACCAGTTCAACCGTTGTGGATAGCAATGCACTTAATTGGAATCTCTGGGGTAGAGTATAAAATGGCTTGATTAAGACGCATAGCTGCAGGCCCACGCTGCACAAAAGCAGACCTCCTCAGCAAGAATTTAGGAAGGCATTTTGTCTGGAGCAAAATGGAATGATTGCAGGGTCAGCATAGCAGCAGTTTTAAATAGATGAAAAAGAGGCAATTTAATGAGGACAACCTCAGTTAGATTCATCTTCAACAGTGTGCTACTTGAAGGGCTAGAAATAAATGAAGATTAAAATACCACTAAATCTAAAGGGGAAAATGAGTTAAGAAAGAACCATTATCTTTTTGTGGGTGTTGTGTATACCAGTTAGAAACCCCTTAAAAAGTGATTGTCAGTAGGGTGGACAGAACTGTGACTTATATTTTAGATATTACTTAGAGCTGCAATTTTCCTACACTTTATTTTGGATGTATTTGGTAAACAAGGCTGTTGTGAATGACTGCATGGTTTCATGTGTGATCATTGTTGTGTAAGAAGCCAAAAAGGCAAACAACACAGCTTTCAGACGCTTGGAGCTTGTTGTGTGTTTTAAAATCTTGCTACATTTAGAGCTGCCTCCTTAATAGAAGCTGGGAGCTGAGCACTTCACCTGATGTTAGGACATGTGATTGGGTTGCAATTGGAGAAGGGCTTCACTTCCAGTATTGCCTGCTTTCCCCTTTTACCAGGTAGCTGCTGCCACCTTCTCTGGGCTACATTTAACTCCAAGGGGGAGCTATTTAAATGTTGATAGGAAGTGAATTTTCTATACCAAAAAATGCTTGAACCTTTCTAAATGTTACTGCTATCTCCTTCAATCAATACAAGATTTCCTGAACATTTTGAAGAACTTGTGTCATAAAAAGCACATAAAAATTAAAAAAAACCCAAGCAATTAAAAATATGTATAATTATGTAAATTTATACTGTCAGTCTGAGCCCTCCCCCTTCTTTTTAAGCAAAAACATATGTGGAAAACTTAGCTCTAGGTCATTTTAACAAATTGAGGAAGCCGTCTGTGTTAAAGCTGAAAACATGGAGGCTCTGGATGAGGCATTGGAATGTTTTGTATCATGTTTCTTTTCCAGTAAGCAGTTTTCCTCTCCATGGGAGAATGCAACATGTAGTCATGGCCCTGCAAGAGGATTTGCATGCAGTGTTGTATATATGATAGTGGTAGAGCGCTGGGTAAATGCTGTGCCTCATAGTGGTTCTACAGCTGCAGCTTCCTAACAAACCAGTGTGGTTATACCTCCTTCAGACAGGGTGTTATTACAGGACACATTTTCTTCTTTTATGAGCACTTTTTCCTCTATGCTATATGGGAAAGGAAGGTGGTGGATACATCCTATATTTATCATTCAAATCTTAAATTTTGGTGATAAGGAGGCCTCAAAATTTTCCCTGAATTAAGCCTAACAATGCAGCTTCACTCAGGCAAGCATACAAAACATAACCCAGCAGTCTGCAGTAATGTTCTCCACTCGTGTTCCAAGTTAGGACAGCATAAGCATCTTTAATTAGTTACATTTAAACGACTTCTGTTGGGGGAGGTGTCTGAGCAAGTAGTTAGGAGTTGGTTCATCTTGGAAGCTAAATTCAATCCTTTGCTCAGCAGGTTTAAAAAGAGGCCAAAGTAGTTTCTGTCCTCTACTTAGGGTACTCACTGGTACCCTGATTACTAGTGCTAACATAGGTGTGTTCCCTTTCTCTTAACACTTTTTCTTTGCTTCAGTTTGGTTTGGGGTTTTTTTGCCTAGCGGTTGTTGATGAGTTCCTAGAAAGAGTTGATTCTCTCAGTTGTAGTGGAGGCTTGTGGTTAGGCTCATGAGTTGAACATCTTTTACAAGGATAGAACACGGAGCGATACCTGATAAGGTCACACGCTATGTTGGTATCTTAGAACTAGCAGTCTCACGTTTACCACTCCTGGATGTTTGAGTGTGGTTAGAATTTGAGTGCAGGCTGTACCAGCCCCTTGCTGCTTATGGCTCTCATCAGTTGCGGCAGGCCTCAGGACTGGCGCAGCAGAGAAAGGCGAGAGTGCAGCTGCCCCAGTGGGTATTACCTGGTGTGAGAGCAAGAGCTCGTCCCGCATCCTTCAGCTCCAGCCATAGCACTGGCTCTGTCAGGAAGCAGCACACTGGGCAAAGCCAGCAATGCTGACTTGGATGTGGAGCATCAGGCCCGGCCATCCCTGGGACCAGCCACTGTCTTTTCTGAAGCAAAGGTGGCATGAAGGACAAACACGTGCTGTGGTCGGGGTCTAATTTGCAGGCAGCTAATTAGTCTGAACCATTAATACACAGATTTGACACCTTCAGGAGGTGTTTGGATGCAGAAATCTAAGGGAGAACCATGTGTAACTGAGGTGTAGTTTCTCACTTCTGTGAAGAGTATACACAATCTTGCAGTATTTTACAGGTATTTACCATATGCTTAAGGAACAAGAACAATAGAGTACAAGCTTTGGCAATGGGAAGCATTCATACAAGTCAAATGAAACCCTTTTGTACAAACCAGCAAGAGCAATTGCGTGTCAAGTGAACTGTAGCACTGACCTAAGCGTTCTTGAGATGGTACATGATCTTTGTGTTGTCATTGAGACGGTGGTGTCTGAACTCGAGTGAGACTTTTTGGTGTTGCAGTAGTTTGGTAAATCAGGAGGAAACGGATTTTGACTTGAGTTCTCATTATGAAGTCAAATGATGACAGAAAACTGAAGTGCGAATGGATGTGTTTATACATCCAAAAGTCAGTCAGCAGATGGCTTTAGATTGACACCAAATAATAGACTATTTTAAGTATGCTCTTCTCACTTAAAGTGTCTGATGACCAGTCTATAATTTTATGAAGCAACTGTTGTAAGGCATTTGTCAGAATGCAAAATCTGTGCTGCCTGTTTCTTATTGAAGCCGCTTAGCACATCAGATGTCATTCCAGATTACCAGTTGCATTTCGCTTGGGCTGGAAATAAATACAGATCAGTAATAATGTAATGTTGTGTACCTTGAGGTTAAATGTCTGACAAGACAACTAGCACTAATGGACTGTGACAGTTTTCAAGCCATAGGTCTGACATTACTTGCTGTGTCAAAGTGAAATATTTACAGTGAGCTAACTCCTCATTACAGCATATTAAGACATCATTCTGTTCTGTTGTGCATGCTGCAAGTTTTGTGTCTATCTAAAGCCCACAGCCACAGAAGCAGCAGCCAGCCCATGTGTATACAGCAGCATTTTGTAGGTTCTGAGAGCTCTGAACAGTGCTATCAGTGGGGTTGATTCAGTCCAGGATGTCCTATAATGTCTCTGTTCAGCATGTTGCAACTTTACAACATGTGCTGTGGATGATTTGTTGTGAATACAAACCCCTCTGAGACAAGAGCTGCCACTGTGAGCAGTACCTCACTCTACATATAGTGCTATTGGTAGGAATGGCTTCATGTAGATAAGGATGACAACCCCAAGTCAGAAATTTCGTGTCAAAGGTACCTGCTAAATTTATACTAGTGCACCAGACTAGTGCTGGGAAATTTTTTAAATAGGTAAGATTTTAAACAATATTCTGCTTTAATGGGACTTAAATGACTGGACTGATAAATGGTTAGTGCACCTGGATAGCTTTGAAGTGTGTTTAAATATTATCATATTGTATTAAGAACTCATTAGCCATTAGGGGCCAGTTTAATAACAGATTGTTTTAGTGTCCTCGTCTCATAAAGGCCTTTTCTGAATATAGTGTTTCAAACACTAAGATGCTTCCTCTGGCTTCTGTTTGTTTCTGTTCTCTTATTTTCATTAAATGCTTATACGTCTGATCAAATTATAATGTTCAATTCAGACCCCTATTAAATAGCTTAGAAGGCATTGATGCTTCTCTGCAGCTTTCTGCTTTGTGACACTTTCTTGCAGTGGCTGAGACAGGAATTGGAAAAAATCGTGGGTTTGTTAATGCAGCCTTCACCAGTGTCTGGGTTTTTCCCCGTAGGTTGATGTTTTCTGTGCTCAGTCTCGCATTATTCCTCTGTAGCATGGACGTGTGTGTCTCAGTGATGCAAAACTCCATCTTGCAAGCTGACAGTATGGTCACAGCTGATGCTACAAAGCACACGAAAGTGTCTCCAGCCGTGTTATAATGCTTCGTGTGGTCCAAGTGAATCCTGAGAGAACATGAACCCAGCACCAGACACACTTAAAATGTAAATGCTGTTCTGCTCGGTCAGGTCAACGACTATTAAGTGTGTAGTCGTGTCACACCACGAGGTAGCTTCAGTACGGTCATTTTTTGCTCAAAACAACACTTACAAATCCCTGGAGGGGAAGGGGGTTGAACTTCATCAGAGGGCCGGGACAATAGGTGACGGGCGCTGCTGGTGCTGCCGGCTGTTCCAGAAGCGATGCTCGGTCTCGCACGGGCCGTTACGGACCCGCCGCCCACCCTTCCCCTTCCTTTCCTCCTCAGTTCTTTCAGCCGAGCCGCAGTCACCGCGATCGGTGCCCCCGGCGGCAGCGACCCGGGCCAGGTCCGGGCCCTTGTGGAGTGGAGTGGAGTGGAGCCGAGCCGAGCCGAGCCGCACGCAGCGGAGGAGCTCAGGGCCCCGCGCCGGGGGCAGGGGCGGTGCTGGTGCTGCCGCGCTGGGCTGGGCCGGACTCGCCCCGTGACCGCCCGCCCGCCCCCCGGCGCCGGCAGGGGCGGGAGCGGAGCGAAGGGAGGGAGGGAGCGGGCGGTGTAAACAAGGCGGGGGGCCGGGGCCGGCCTGATGTCAGCGGGTCACATGGAGCCTCATATGGGCCGGGGGATGGCGGCGCGGCGCGGCTCTACGCTGGCGGCCGGCGGCGGCTGCTGCTGAGGCGGTGGCGGCGCTTCACGCCGAGGGCCCGGCCCGCCTCCCCTCCTGCCTCGCTGCCCGCCGCGCTCCGCTCTGTTCCCCGCCGCTTCGCCCTGACAAATGATGTGTTTTGTGCTCGCCGCGATGAAAGGTAGGAGCGGCCCGCGGGAGCCGAGGCGAGGGGCAGGTGGGGAGTGCAGCCCGGCCCGGGAGCGGCGGGGCCGGCTGGAGTTGCTGCGCTCCGTGGCCTCCCCGCTCCTTGCGCCGGTGGCACCGCTCGGCCCCGGGGCCTGCGGGAGCCCGGGCAGGGGGGCGGTGCTGGCCCTGGAGGTGTCGGTGCGGGTGTCCCGGGAGCGGGGGCAGGTTTGTAGGAGCTTTCGGAGCGATAGGGGGGCTCGGTCCTTGCCGTGAGCACCGGTCAGCGCCCGCCCGGGGACAGCGGCGGGGAGCGGAGCGGTAACGAGCCCGCGGAGCGGTAACGAGCCCGCGGAGCTGCTGCACTTTACACGGTTGGAGGGTAAGAGCTTATCTGCAGATGTGTCTCTTCGGAGGGAGAAGTGATGATTAACGTGGAGAAGAGCTGTTTGAGCCCTCCGCACACCCGTGTAGAAAATCCGTGCTGTAAAATCTATTTTCAGTAAAGGGGAAAGTAACGTGCAGCATCCTGTAGGTACCGATGGGGCTAAAATATCATCTTAAGAGTCAGCTGCTCGTTTTGCAAAGACTTTGGAGTAGAAGAAGGAATCGGAGCTACTAAGAGATTTTTATTCTTTTCTTAAAGCTGGGGTTTTCTCAGTTTGCCCAGCCCTTGTCGAGGGCAGGGTCAGACTGGGGAGAGGCAAACCAAGACTTAGGTGAGAAATCCAAAGTTGAGAGGTGTGTTTTCCGTCTGCCCGGCTGTTCAGTAAAACCAGGTCCACGACAGAACTTTGCACTGTGCGTTTTTAAAGTCAGAGCTGTTAAAAGATCTAAAGGCAATAACAATTTTATTTAAATACGACAATCTTTCATAGTAATCTAAGGAGTATTACTGCAGACACCTGGAGTTAGTGCCCCCACTGAAATACTAAATCTGCACCTTTTAAAATATTTTCTTGGGTTTTGTTGGTAAAGTTTATATTAAAATAAAAAAAAAAGAAAAAGATTACTTGGAAAGAGAAGATTGATCTGTGCTTCAGGCAGAGGCTCGTTCCTTTCTCTTCTCACTTCGTGGGAGCAGCAGGTAACGTGCCCCTGTAGCAGCTACGGGAATTTTCAGTGGCAAGGCTTCCTTTTCTGGGAGAGAAGCATCTGTGGACAAAAAGAGAAGCACTGTGTTCATTAATCATTAGCCATGCTGAACGTATTTGGCAAGAAAATGTTATCTGGTTGATTCAGATACTTGCATCTGTAACAAAAGAAAATGCGGTTTTTGAAGTGCGAGCAACATGGATATTTTAGCAGTCAGGATTCCACGTGTTCTGGTATGAATTTTTCGAGATATCCTTCATAGGCCCATTAGAGCTATGAAAGCAAATAAACAACAAATAAAGGGAGGAAAGCCTACAGATTGAAACTGTGGTGAGGGGTGGCTGCCTTGTATGCTCAGGTGAAAGGGCAGGTAGGGCACTTCAGATTTCATCAGTTCAACATGGAAATATTGCTTTTCTTTTTTTACTCTTTTGGGACTTTTAAACCCATTTCCACACTGATGTAACATCTTGGCGGAGCCCAGCTTTTGGGTTTTAAAGTCTAATTCCTAAGAGCTCTGTTATAAAAATGCTTGGGTTCGTCTGTTTTACCGAGTATGGGTTGCGTTCCTGTTTCATCCTACTTAGTTTTCTAGTGCATTGAACAATTTTCTTGGTCTCTTATCCTTTCTCTAATATGCTGGACAGGGTTCAGCTGGAGGGAGGAAGCGTGTTGTTGTTTGCCTTAAAGTGACCTCTGCCTGCCATCAGATAATAGATCCACAGTCCTGGGTTGTAGTTTGAGAGAAGTAGACAAGTAGCATAGGGAATGCAGCTTTACATAAGCTCAAAAGGACAAGGGAGCAGCGTAAAATGATGAATAGAATATTCTATTTATTCTCAGAGCTGTGATGGCATCTTTTGGCTCTTCTGATCTCTTATAGTTCTGAAGTTAAAATGGAGAAAATTATGCTCTGCAGGAAAACACAGGATGTTACAGATTTCTGTATTGGATTATTTAAGGGGTTTTTTAAGTGAAAAAGAAGAGTATTAATTCTTTTTCTGTTGCTGTTCAGGGAGCCCAGATTAGTACAATGTGAAATCAATTTGCAAGGGTTTTTTTGTTGTTTTTTTTTTTTTTCCGTGCACCATACTGTTCTGGCAAAGGGGCTTGCTTTCATTTGGTAAGTCCTCAGACTTCCAGACTATAAAGAGGTTTGAGTGAGTAAAAATGTTGGCCAGCTGTCAGCACACTGATAGCTGCACTGGCATACTTAGAGCTAAAAAGCAGGCTGGCTCAATGAAGAGGCTGAACATGGCCTTAAGACAGGCTGCGTGAGAAGAAATGCAGCTTTCTGGTTTCAGGCAGAGAGGAAGGGGAGGTGTTATATCTATTTCTAAGAAAATAGGCAGTGGTGAAGCATCGAAGTTATAATGACTAAGTGTTTGGGCACTTTAACATTATTTATCAACTGTTGTGGGTCTGTAGAAGATTCAGTTCATAATGTATGCAGGCTAGTTAACCAGCTGATAGATTTAAAGGAAGAGTTCAACTTTATGTCCTCACCAGTAAAAGTCTGCAAAGAAATCGGATCATTTTGTCAGCATATTCAGTGATAAAAATCTTACTCATGTGAGAGTCTCCACTGGCAGTATCTTCAAGGTTGCCTTAAGGAGGATAGTACTAAATGCTCTGAATTGGTGAACTCTGCGCTGGAATAGAAACATGGATTTGGTTGTCATGCCAGTGCATTACTGGAGGTGAACCCAAGGTGGAGGGAGCTACCTTCAAAAGTGTGTTATTTTACTATTTTATGGTACCTACTTTGCAGAGAGGCAGAGATGAGTGAGCTTGGGTTTGGTGAGAGCTGCAGTGCTTGTTTTGTACTGCCATGAGGCCTGGACAGAAGCAGTCAGTCTAGTGATGAGTTTATAAAGTATGAAAATCAACCTGGCAATAGTTTTACTGTCCTTCATATGGATATTTCTAGCTAGAGATTGGTGGGGAAGTAGGTGTAAATTTTCTAAGCTTTTTCTACCTGGGTGAATTTACTCTTAAGGTAGAATTTAAGGTACCAATCCTGACTTTCGCTGTGTGGACATCAGCAATGCTGCTATTTTTTTGGAGGGTTGACCAGACAAGCAGAATCAGTTGTTACTTGTTTGTAAGGCAGGTTGTTTCACTTTGGGGCTCTGTGCTTGGATTGTGGGAAGCACAGCCTGTTTTCCAACTGACGCAGTCTCCGAATGAAAAGTCAACCATTGAAAAATACCTATTTAAGGGAACAGACTCTGTAGGTTTCCTTA
The DNA here is from genome assembly GCA_009867235.2 of Psittacus erithacus. Classification (NCBI taxonomy): domain Eukaryota; kingdom Metazoa; phylum Chordata; class Aves; order Psittaciformes; family Psittacidae; genus Psittacus; species Psittacus erithacus. The sequence continues at coordinate 10,932 of WYDI02029625.1, read as the reverse complement.
TTAGTGCGCTTGATTGTTAGATCCCACAGCCGAGCACGGTTTCCCTTGCTGTGGGCTGCAGCCCGTGCTTTGTAGCCACCTCCCCGCTCTGGCTCGCTGGACCTAGGCTGTGCAGAGCCAGCCGGGATTTCTGCAGCGCCGCGACCTGCGTGTGAGCTGCTCCGAGCCCGTCAAGCCTGACCTTTTGCCGTGGTTTGTGTCGTGGAGCTTGGCACCAGCCTGCCAGCACCTTGGTAGTTACTCTGTGTTTTTCACCAGTAAACAACTGTCTGTGGAAAAATATCTCGCCATAGGTTAAAAAAGAAGTTGCTTTACAAGGTTTAAATTTGCCTTCACTGTGGCACTACTGAAAGCTAAATCCAGTTTAGCAAAAACCCTGGTGCAGAATTTGTGTTGACTAAATATTAACAGAATCTGGCCTTTGGAATTGCTAGCTGAGAGGCTGGTTTCTTGCTGTTTTAATTTCATACGACTGATCTGAATGTCTTTCTTGTACCTAAGACATTTGTTGCATCATATTCAGAGGGTAAGATTGGTTTGAGGTTTATTGCTGAAATGCACTTTTCAGGCCCTTTGAAAGACTCTCAAAATTTGCAAGTAAAAGAAGAGGAAATCTGTCTTTATGCCTCACCCAGTGATAATCAAAGGTAGTTTCATGCTCTGTACAAGTCTCAGTTGGGGACACTTCTTTCAAGTATGGAGAATCCTTATGTCCTCTTTAAGTCAGTGAAAACTGTGGGTGCTGAACATGTGACTAGATCAAGCTCTTTACATTTAGGTGCAGCTCTTGCTTAGCTAAAAGGGTGAGCTTGTTCCAGCTGGCTGGCAATACAGTCATTATTATTACAGTATTTTTACATTATTATTATTATTACAGTATACTTATTGCAGTAATTTTTCTAAGATAATTCTAAATAATTGGTGGAAGTGGTCTGTGGACACCATGCAAGGACTTCTGCACCCTTAACAGATAAAATCTCCCTGAAGGAATAAGGCTGTAGAGGAGGATAGTTGAGCTTCACTGGTGTCTGGGGTGAGGGTTTTGCAGAAATAGGAAATATCTTCAGATTTTATTCAGTGAGCTGATGGGGGGGCTGGAGGTGATGCAGCTGGTTCAGTGTGATGCGGGGTCATGGCCTGCAGCTTTGCAGCTTGGCTCTGCTGTGGGGAGGTGAATGTTTGCTTTGGCATTGATTAGTTTGGCGAGTAGTGTCTAGAGCCCTCTGTCAAGAACCGAGTCCTCTTTATATCAAGTATTCTTAGGGTGTATAAGAAAGGCTGATTTCTTTACTCATTCCCTACTATAGAGAGCCTTGCATGTTTGGTTGTTGGGTAGTTTTTTTTTTTTCCTAGGATGATGTAGCACTTCATTTTAACCTTAAGGGGTTTTAAATCGTCTTTCCTGCTTCTCCTGCCTAAAGTGCAGTATAGAAACGATCACTATCATGTACTAATTACTGGCATTGTTAGTATTTCATCTGCACTACACAATTCTAAATTGCTGTATTTGTTTCTAAACTATACGTACTAAATCAAAACTGGCAAGTCTTTGTGTCTCTCCTGAGTCAATGCATGCAACTCGGCCTGACTTTGCAGTTCTCTGTCTAGCATTAGAGGAAGTTGAGATGCTGCATGTTGGTTTTTGGTTTATTTGCATTCCAATGAGGTAAGGTGTTCTAGGCTTGTAGAATGATGTTCTCTTTGGGTTTGTTTCATTTGCAGTGAGAGGGAAAAAATGAATATGCATCTTTCTTGTATTTATCTTTAAGCTGTAGTTTGCAATTAGAGCTGATAACTCCAGAGATCAAGCAAGCAGTAGTTCTCTCCTTTTATGATCTGTCTTTTCCTTGAGGACTGATATCTGAAGGTTATGCAAACAATTAATGGGGCAGAATGTCTCCTATGCTTCTTGTTCCCTCTTGAAAATTATTCTTTTCTCTTTTTTGCAGTAAGCATTAACAGGGGTGGGAGGGTTCTGTCCTTCCAGAATAGGTATGGTATGAGATAAAGGTGACTGTGCAGTGCAGACCTCTGCTTGCTGGATGAAAAAAGAACCCCAAACACCCACAGACTAAAAAGTTGAAGCAGAAAGCCTTGTTAGGGGGCCTGGCAGATCGACTTTCTTGTTATGTTTCATACTGTTAGGGAGCAGTGTCTGTGGTTAGCAAAGGCTTGAATTTATGCAGAGGTTTGTGCCTGGTTTTGGTGGCTGGGTTTTTTCCCCTTTTCTTGCTCGAGTCACTCAGAAGCGCTGCAGAACCCAGGCTGTGAGCCAGGAGGCAGACACAGGCTGCTTCCTGGGTACCTGCATCTCATGTTGAGAAGAGCAGGGAGTGACTCACGGGTGCTGTGCTGCTCCCCAGTTCAGCGCAGGGGCTGGCTGCAATGGGGAGCGTGCTGATGGAGTTGGAGAAGGCAGTGTGCTGGGGAAAGCCCCTCACCATGCACCGGCTTCACTGGAGCCCACACAGCTTCCGTACTTGTGGGAGAATGTAACTCGGCTAGCATTGCTTCCCTTTTCCTCGTTGGTGTCAAGGGCAGGTGAAGCATTCATGCTGACAGGAGCAAATGGGTATCCATGAAAACCTGAGCCCGGTGCTGTGACTGTTAGGGCTTCTGTCTTGCACCTTGCCACCTCCTGCTGTGTGCCTGAGCACAGCTCAGTGAGACAACGCTGGAGCTGTTCCCAGCTGTGCAGTTACAGTCTCTGAGGCGCTATTGCTCCTTCCACTCTTTGAATACAGTCTTATGTGTGTCTCTGGCATTTAAAACTCTCACAAGTGCAAGAGTCCCCCCAAAGAAGTGTGGGGCTTCCATGGCACTGTTGCAGTGTGCCTCACCATCAAACATAGCCCACTGATTCACTGCTGCTAGTGAATGTGGCTGGGTGCAGTTCACCTTAGTGAAAGCCCACACTGCTGCTGCTCTGTACACGCAGCTTGGCTCCACTACACTTAAGCATTTGGCTTCAGCAAGGTCACAATTTCATTGCATTTTTGTTTTGTTTTTTTTTGTGTGGTTGGGAGTGATGCAGGACCCCATAGCTTGTGGCTCTTCTATGTTTGTGTGGTTCCAGCCTTTGGGCCTTTTGTCATGCTGGGTGCGTAGCCATCTAGGCTAAAATCAGTGTTGAGAGAGGTATAATCATCCCGGCTTTCATTTTAAGAGCATTTATCTCAAAGCTTAATTAAAGCTACTTGGATGCAAATAAGTCTAACCTCTTCACTTCTGAACAATGCAAATAGAATAGTCAGCATACTTATAGGGTATCAGCCACATAATTATCGAGTAATGTCTGTGTTCTTTGAAATACTGGGCTACTTATTGCCATTGAAACCTGGGACAAGGAGCTTCATAAAGCCAACTGCATGACTCTCTATTTATGCACTTTAGAAGAAGTTGATCAGTCTCAAATGAGGAGGTGGAAAAGTGACATTAAATCTTCACACAGACAGATGCACTGTGACAGAGGGTTGGTCAGAGTGTTCTTTAAAACTTAAGGGACCTCAAGCTGGAGTTTTGTCTGGCTGACAGTACCATGGGCTGTGTGCCTGCCTGCCAGGGTTTCAGAATAGATAGATTGGAACAGTGGGGATAGGATTGTGTGCAGGGCCTTAGGTTTTGAGTCTCCACTGCAGTTTGAAAGGGGACACAGCTGTGCTTAGCCATGTGTTTGTGATACTGAGTGTCCACCTCTTTTCTCCAGACCCCAGGGAAGTTGAGATTGGCTCAGCAATTTTCTCCCTTCAAGTGTCGTTTGCTGTGTAAGACCTAGTGCAATTTACATGATCCAATAGGAAATCAAGTTCTCATTGCATGTGGCACCTTTCATGAGACTGCCAAGGGTCTTGGGAGTTGATCTCATGCCATGCATTGAGCATGCCTAAAATCGGCGTCAGCCAATGTTTACCTGACTCTTGTCCAGCCTCCTCTGCCTGGTCCCATGCCTAATGGGACATGACTGGAAGTGTCATTTATCATCTTCTCACGCCAAGAGAAGGTTAAATTCTCTGTAAGCCCCAGGTGCTCTTTGCCTGAAGCTTTTTTTTCTAGGTAGAGTGTAGAAAGCTGGTGAAAAGTGATCCCTGGTGATCAGAACATTTGGAGTTCCCTTTCTGTACACAGACATTTCCATGCTTCAGTTCTGACTTAAGAGTTGGATGGTATAAATTGCTCTACTACTTGACAGGAGCAGCAGTAGCTGCTCTCTTCCTGCATCAACTGTAATGTTACTCATAATGGGTGCGTTTTTTCATTCAGCTAAATTAATGAGCTCATCCTTGTGTTCAATTTGGCAGAGTAGTTGCTGTGGGAAAATACACATTTTCTAGTAAACCTGTAGTTATTGCTTCAAGCTCAGTATGGGAATCCATAAATGCATCTTTTGCACTGCTTTTTGTACATTGCCACTGGCTTGTCCCCTCCTTGGACTAGCTCCTTCCAGTTCACTGTAGAAATGTCTGCATGCTGGATGTTAAGTTGCTAACCAGTTTTGGTGAATACAAATGTAAGTGAAGCTACTGTTTGGCAGGCTGGAGCACTCTGGGGTGCTGGAGGTGTGTTTGCCCCTGTTGCTGCAGGATTGCACCATGGAAGAGGGGCAGGTTGTTGGTGATTGTTGGAGTAGCTGAGCTTACGCTCTATTTTGTTTTCCCTCAAAAGGACACTCCCTGCAATTGTTAGATTGACGGAGGTGCATTGTGTGCAGCTTTGGGTAGAGTTTTTCTTGTACCGTGGGTGTGTTGTTGAATTAAAAGAAGTATTTGCTTAAAATGTGAGTACATAAAGATGCTTATAACTGCTGGATAGATTCTTGTATCAACAGATAATAAAGAAAACCAGACAAGTTAATTAAAGAGCCAGAGATGTTTCATTTGAGAAACCTCATATACATAGGCGCCTTTTAAATGGCCTATGAGCATTCCTCCCTCCTCAGATGCTCCCTGATGATAGCAGGAATAGCAGCAGTGGTTGGTAGCACCCTGGCAGCCAGCAGCATGGAAAATATCTGGGCTGGAGCAGTCAAGGGATTGATTTTCCTGTTGTCCTCTTCAGGGAGGATCAAAATCCTCTCTCCTGCCTCCTGCACAGGATGCTTTGATGGAAACTCTGTGTGAAAACTCTCAGTCACACAAGCAATATTTCACCTTTGCCTTTTTCTTGGTGGGTTATTTTACTGCATGACAGAATTCGGGTGCGTGCTGAGAAATAAATTTTGTCTGGGTCTGAAAAGGCCCTCAGGATGGGATGTTTATGGTATTTCTACTCCTGGCTCTAATTATAATCAAATCATAGAATTATAGATTGGTTTGGATTGGAAAAGACCTTAAGATCATCCAGTTCTAACCGGCCTGCTATGGGCAGGGACACCACACGCTAGACCATGTCACCCAAGGCTCTGTACAGCCTGGCCTTGAACACTGCAAGGGATGGGGCAGCCACAGCTTCTCTGGGCAACCTGTGCCAGGGCCTCATAGGGACGGATTTCTTTCTAATTAACTAAATCTGTTCTAAATCTACTGGTATCTCTGGGAATAACTTCGTGGGTTCCAGCCAGGAAGGTGAGGTACAGCGCCCGGTGTGTCTGGAGTGCTCCCTCCTTTGAGGATGTCTGCTTCTTAACATGCTTTTTGTCACTGAGCTGCTAGATATTTTTGAAAAAGAGGAAGCGTATCCGTAGCGAATTTGTTCCATTTTAGGTTCTTTTTCTCTTTTGCTACAAACAAATAAGATGTAATATGGTTTCCTCAATTTAAAATTTTAAACTTTAACGTTAAAATGTTCAAAGTAGTGCATTTCTCTGGCTGCTGCACTGATGATGCAGCTTTAAGTTAGCTGGCTTGGAGAGGGGCATCGGTAGCAGTCCTGATTGTGTTGTGGAAACCTAGAGTTCAGTATGGGGAAACATTCCCTCCTTTCTGTTGCTGTTCCAAAATACTCTAATTTTCTTCTGATGTTTTCCCTCTCAACCACTGTGTTTATGCTTACAGAAGGGATAACCAGCCAAACATAAAGGTCACTCTAAAGCAGAGACCTTTTGAGTGGCAAAAAGCTCACTCCAGAGAATTTCTGCTGTTAGGGTTGATTTAAAAGCCCTTGTAAGAGTGCTTCGGAATGGAAACTCCTTTGTGTGTCTCACACTGGCAGCTCAAGCATGCACTGGTGATAAATTTGCACTTTATAATGTTATTCCTGCCAACATTGATTAGTGTTTTGTCACAAAAGTAACTAACTTTGTAATTTAATCTGCCTTGGTATTGTCAGTCTCAAATGTTATGTATACACTCTGCATTATGAAAAGCTGTTATGCAGAGGCAGCCTCTGGCTCTGGAAGCCCCTGAACTGTGAGCTGCTGGAGGCTGGCACAGGAGCCAGAGAGGTACCAACATCTGCTTGCCTTGGCTTTCCATTGTTTCCAATGCAACTAGTCCTGGTCACTGCCAGAGTCTGGGCTCCTGCCCGAATTATCTAGAAGAAACTTAGGAAATGCCTACTTGACTAGGTAATTATCCTGTGTTAAATACATTCAGATATATTAGCTAATGCTGGTATTAATTTGTAATATGTGAAAAACCTGATTGGGTCTTGGGTTTTAATCAAGTTATTCCAGAAGAGTAGCACCATTCTTGTGGAAATTCTGAAAACAAGTTACTAAGAAATCTGACTCATAAAGCAAGTGCCTCATGAAATGTGAATGTTTAGAAGGGAAAATGACTGGCAGCTGCTCTTGTAAGTGTGCTAGTTGCAATAAAGTATAAAAGTTCAACATCAAAGAGATCACCACTTAGTCTGTAGCATATTTGTACATCAAAGAACAAATACAGGGCAAAAGGAACTGTATAGAGATAGAGTTCAGCTTTGCAGACGGGTCCCTGTGGAATGCTAGAGAGAGCTGCTTTCATAACCTGGAAATTATCTCTGGCACATCTTCATTTCTGATTTGGGGAATAGGTAAGAGTAAGATGTAAAGCAGTGTCTCCAAATCCAGGCTTGCCAGTGTTATTGGGTAAGAGTGTTTGAGCTGAGGTGATGTCCATAGTGCTGCTCTGCTGGGAGTGCACACTATACAAGTGTATAGACATATATATATATATGCAAGTGTATAGACACGGGTGACAGGAAGTTCATCAGTGACACTGCTAAGGATGGGCAAAAGATACATAAAATGAATAAATGAGAGCTAAATGTCTACTTTGGGCTTAATTTTTTTTAGGTATTATTATGCCTGTGATCAAACGCCGTATTGTGTTGCTCAAAGAGGTTGAGGAATCTCAGGTCTTGGAGATACTCAAACCTCGACTGGGCGCAACCCTGAGCTGTAGTTGACTCTGCTTTGAGCAGGGGCTGCACCAAAGAATCCCCAGAGGTGCCTTCCAGTGTCAACTCTTCTATGAGTCTCTCAGGATATCACTTTTAACAGCTGTCTATTTATATTTTTAATTATGACCCCTCCTAATAGAAGACACTATTGAGTTAAAAATCTGACCAGCTCTGGCACAGCAGACTGATGATTTTATTTTTTTATTTTTCTGCTTTTCCTGAGCACAATGTGGAAGCTGGATGTATTTTTGCTGTTTCAGGCTTTAAGTAGTTTATTCCAGCTTGTGGGGGTTAGTGGGGGGGTGGGGAAGGGGAAGGGTTTGTTTGTTTGGTGTATTTTTGTTTGTTTTTTAATCCTGAATTCTTCCTTAAATTAATGAGAGAGTTTGTGGATATCTGCCTTAGAACTGAAGGTGGTCTTGGGTATGTAGAGCACATGTCCTCTTTCAGAACAAGTCAGGGCATGAGAAATGGATCACAGAAAGTTGTTGGGCTGCTGTTGGCCAACTGGTGGTAGCATTGTGTTGGAGGCAGTGGAGACTTTGCTATTGATCTGAATGTGTCTGCTTTAGTATAAAATGTAAAGTAGGTCACCTCAGTTCTCCAGTTCCAGTCTTTCTTCTTTGTTTGTATGGTTTTTGTCTGTACATTCCGACGGCTTACATGGCATATAAAAATGTTAATCTAGACTAAATCTGAATTCTCCAAAGTTCAAGTGTGCCTGGGTCAGTGGTTTTAATACAAGTTTCACCCTTTATGGAGACAGTATTGCCAGCAGACTCTTGTTTTATTGCAGTAATAAAAATAGTTGCAATCTCATGGAATAATTAGGAAATACAAAGGGTTTCTGTAAAAACCCAAGGGAAACCTGCTTAGGCATACTAGTGTATAATTAATTGATGTGCTACTACACTTATGGAAGCAGTGCATCAGTAAACAAAAGTCAGGATGTGAAAGGCTAAGAAGCACTGCTGGGAATCATGTAACGACATCAAGGCTTGAAATAACAATTTGGGCACCTCAGGAGAGACCAGCATTTGCCTGTGGAGGAAGGACACAAAGCTCTCCTGAAGGCCAGGGCAAGGGGAACTCTGAAGGCTCAGGCTTGTGCTTAGCACCTTCTTTTGCCAGTGAAACAGGTGTAAACGCTTTTGATATTGCTGGTCTCTATATTCCCGACCACCTTCAAAATGATCTTCTGATAGTTCCCTAGAATATAGTCTTATATTTTTAAAACTGTGTCAGGTTAAGTATTGTTAAAATGCTCCTTTTGCTAATACTGTGCTTTAAATACATTTGAAGTTGTTGCTTGAGATGTGAAATGGATCACTGATTTGTGCCATGTTTGTCGTCTTGAGACCTAAAAATAATTGTTAGTACATAGTCTGTAATTATCTTTTTGGAAAAGTCAGGGCCTTCTATAAAGTTCCTGCAAGGAGATGCAGTAGTTGTGTATGTAGAGAGGTGGGCGTGATGGTACATGAATGAATTATTCTTCTGGAAATATGTTTATGTTTAAAACTTGTATCAAATCCTTTGCTGCTGCGCCATTGCAATACCATTACCTGGAGAAAAAATTCTCTCTGGGCACAATACCTGTACTGACATAGGTTGCAGTGGCCAAGGAGGAAGAAGGAGCTCCTGGCGTTTCAGAAAAGTTAAATTCTTGGTGATTTGAGAAAGGTGTTACAAGGAAAATAGGTTCATATTTTTTTGTTTGGAGAAAAATATAACACAGCTATTTTTAAGGAGGCCTATTTCTCTATCTGTTGCCTTGCCTTCTTGATGAGGAGAAATGAGCTGTACTTGACGAGCTTTATGAGCTAGGCGACTTTGCCCGGACATTGCAACATGCCCGAGTCCTCCTAATAGCACTGCTCAGTTGTGCACACAAGGCCTTTGGGGAGAGCTGAGGATGCTTCACACACAGAAATCAAGCCTTTTCTCAGGAAATTATAATAATTGGTGGTAAATAGTGACCCTTCTCAAGTAAATGTAGTGGCTGCGTGTGTACCTTGCTATGAGGAATTGACAGCAGACGTGTTTGTACTGTGCTGTTGAAAGAAGGTGTAGGCTTCTTCACTCAGGTATGTCAAGTCCTGGCCTGCTAGCTGGCATGGTGTGTGTTTGGAAGAGACAAGAGCTTTACGTTTTAGAAAGACTAATCAAATGGATTCGATTTATATGCTAAACGAAAGGAACATTTGAAAGAGTTTACTTTTGAATTAAAAAAAACTAAACAACAATGAACTCTTTAGAGACTGGTTTTCTTGCCTTTAAAATACCTGAACTATCAAGTTAATAGCTTGTTATTTCAGAGAGTGTGTGTACACGTGTGCAGAGGGAGAGCTGCCAGCAGTGCTTAAAATGAAGATCCCCAAATGAAATCCTTCAGTACTTCCCCTCTCCCCACCATTGAAATGAACTGAAAAATGTCTTGGGAAGTTGCCAACCAAAAGTAGCATGGGGTTGTGGAGCTCAACTTCTTCTCTTGGGTTTTGGCTGTGTTATTAGCGATGTGGCAACTGTGCTCAGTTCAGATTTTGTGTTAGCAGTGGGTGAGATCTCTCAGCATGTGAATGAGGGTTCTGAATGGGCAACATCCGCAGACGTACAACTGGTCTCCTTGGAGCCTACAGTTGTAGAAGCATGTCTAAAGCTGGCATACAGCTCCGTATCTCCCAGGAGGAGCACTGCTGCACACTGGCTAAGGTGTTATTTCTCAACTGGGGTAAGTTTTTGTTAGGCAAGCACATTTTTATTGGTGGAAGTTTTACAGTTTTTGAGGACTCTTATCTACTTCTAGCGTAAAAGCACCTTAATAATTGAAATTACATAGCACGACTTCAAATGTAATCACCCAGTGTAATGTGGGAGAAGAATTAAATTTAACTATAATTAATTCCAGTTTTCAGAAAATGCTTTCAAAGTTGTATTAAGCTGGATACCAAAATTGTATCACTTTGGAAATGTTCTGCGTCTCCAAAAATCTCAGCAAGTGTCTGTTTCACAAAGGACTACTTTGATCCAGCTATCTAAGAGATTAATGCAGGGAAACAAAACCTAGATTGCTTGCTGCTAATCCAGTGCTTTACAAACAAGATTTTAATTTTTATTCCCTTTACTGGTTGTTCAAAAATTCAGGCAGCTCTACAACAGGATGGTTTCTTCCTGTAAATAATTAAGCCCATTGTAAACAATGTCAGTAGAAAGCAGTTTTGAAATTCATTTACGTTTAAGTACCTTCTATTTTTTTCCTTTTGAAACCATTGTCATGTCCCAAGCAATTTGAATGCTCATAAATCATGTTAGAATAATAGGGGAAATCTCTACTCTCTATTATGCTTTTACAGTTCTTCTCAAAACTCGGGTCATCATTCTGAAGACTTATGTAAAGGAAGAAGTAGTCCTTTAGCTTGGGTTGTAACAAGTGGCCATGAGGTTGGTGTGGTAGATCATAGAATGGTTTGGGTTGGAAGAGAATAAAAGCTCATCTACTCCCAACCCCCTGCCACAGGCAGGGACACTTTCCACTAGAGCAGGTTACTCCAAGCCCCATCCAACCTGGCCTTGAACACTGCCAGGGATGGGGCAGCCACAGCTTCTCTGGGC